>PVIW01003859.1:0-11581 GCA_004026585.1 Noctilio leporinus | reverse complement strand
TAAGTGCTGAGTAAATGTTAGTGGAGCTATTATTACTGCTATCCAACAATAAATTCTGGCAGGTGAATTAAGGGGTCAGTTCTTTCTTTCTTTCTTTCTTTCTTTCTTTCTTTCTTTCTTTCTTTCTTTCTCTTTCTTTCTTTCCTTCCTTCCTTCCTTCCTTCCTTCCTTCCTTCCTTCCTTCCTTCCTTCCTTTCTTTCTTTCTTTCCTAGTTCAAAGCCTTTTTGGAAGGATGTTCAAGCAGGAGAGCTGAGTCTGAGCGGACTGCAGCTCCGAACAGAAACAGAGCAAGGTTTTTAAAGGGTGGGAGGAGTTGGCAGGACTTTCAAAAATCCAGATGGAGCTAGTGATAGGGAAGTAGACTCTGAGAACAGGGAAGTTATTAAAGTCTTGTCAGCAGAAAAAGATATCTTTATTAAACAGGATAACCCCAGAGCCTAGGCAGCTGTTGAGGGCAGCGGTTTTATAGGGGACTTGCTGAAATTAGACCTGAATTCCTGGAACCCAGGTTTCATGCCTAAGATTCCTGTGCTTGTTTTATTGATTCTGAGGAATTGAGTCAAAGGTCCATTTTCTGTAACTGCTGAGGTTAGGAGTAGAGCTGTCCCTATATTTCTTCTTAGGCTATAAGTTGATATGGAGAGACATAGTGTAGGAGCATGTCATCGACAGCTTGATTTGTATCAGCCTGCACTGTCCTTTGGACAAAACTTATTAGAAGGCATAAGAGACAGGGATCTACTAAGAGAAAAAAACAGATTATTGTTATTGGAATTATGGAGGGTATTAGCATGGCTCAGAAGGGAGAGGAGAAATAGGAGAAGGTCTCGAGCCAGGAGGCATCACTGGCTGCATTTATTTCTGCACGTTTTATGATGTCACTAATTCTTCTAAAACTTTTAAATTTTCTACAAACTACCCACTAGTGTTGACATAAAAACAGCACATCTTGCCCTGGCTGGTGGCTCAGTGCATTGCGTGATGACCTTCAAATCAAAAGGTCACTGGTTTGATTCCCAGTCAGGGCACATGCCTGGGTTGCGGGCCAAGTCCCCAGCTGGGGGTGAGTGAGAGGCAACTTGACCACATTGATGTTTCTCTCCCTCTCCTCCCTCCCTTCCCCTCTCTCTAAAACTAAATTCAAAATAAAAATAAAAACAGTATGTCTCATTTAATGGAGCACATGTTTCACCTGCCTCAGCATCTAAGGAGAAGAAGCAAGCCTATCTCTATAAAAATACCAGGAGCAGGAGGTGGGCTGGGAAGTAAGCTATCCTGCCCTAGAATGCTCCCTACAACTCCCCCCACCACACACACACATTTCTGCCCCGCTCTGCTCAGGGCAGGGGCTGGAGAAAAGCAGCTGAGATTAGGTGAAAAAGGCCTAAATTTCAAAGTGTCACTTTTTTTCTGCAAGAGAGAGGAAGGCACCCTGCTATTTCTGCAACCAGTAATGAGTTTGAATAGAGAGTTAATTACCCTAAGGTCCACATCCCAGCTTACCCTCTCATAGATGTCTTTGTATCTTTCTTTGCAGTGGGCGCCCTAGTGTCTTTTTATTTGCTGGAACTTTGCCTGCAGGGTGCTGCAATTTCTCAAGAGAGAGAGCAAGATATTCACCAGGCAAACATTGCCCCTCCTTGCGGCTCTTGCAAGAAATATTCAGATGCAAATTGAGTTGCTAAAAGTCACCTGGAGAAGAGAGATCCTGCAAGCTTCCAATGATTTAAGTGGACTTTTCTCCTGGACAAGGTTAGAGGCAGAAAAGACTAAGGTATCCAAGTGGTAGGTCAAAAGGTACTGTTTAGTGAGACAGGCTCCTAAAGGCCATTATACCTTTGGTCATCATGTAAGAAACAAGGTAGCAAGTGACTCAAACCAGGATAAGCCACAGTGGATAATTATGTCTAGGCCAAACAGCAAATGAATCAGGAAGTCTCTGAGTTATCAAGATTAACAAAGTGAGGACAAGACTAAGCAAGTCATGGATACCTCTGAGAACAAAGAAAAGGAGGGATGGCCACATTCATGCCGAAAGTTGCACATACTAGGGTTGAACCTGCCCAATAATCTCTTTAGACATGATTGCGCCAGATTGTGACTCCGGAGTACTCAGCCAATGAGAAAATGGGAGGGATTGCATCAGGGATAATTATGTCCATTTTTCCACTTCTGTATGCCTGCCCACCCGCTCTTGCGAGAACACAAATGCCTCACTTTCCCTATACTCCTGGCCTCATTGTCCACTTGTTTTATGGACTGGGTGAGCATATTCCTCACAATCCCCAACTATCTTATGTGTCTTGGTTTTTCCCCTGATGGTTTAACACAGCTGGGGTGCTCGAAGTGCTAGTTGATCAGCTCTTATTTTTCATGTCCCTGGATGAGCCACGGTTACATTAGAGCACTGAAAGTTCCCTCTGAGGCCCCTGCACATCTTACGGATTGATCCCAGACACCTCCGTGAGGCCCCCATTCAGATAGGGATGCCTAGAACTCAGGCTGGAGAGAGGAAGTGCCTCTTTTGTCTTTGGAGCCCAGGTAAAACTCAAACATTTGTTATTTCATTGTATCTACCTCCAAAAATGTGTATCTAGCACAATTGAATGCCCCACCCATAGAGCAAATCATCTCCAGACCTAAAGGTGAGAGACTGTACTCACTGCTTTCCAAAAGGTGGAGACAAAGAGTGGAATCTGAATCATGGCACTGTCTTTATTAAATAACTGCGTGAAGAGAGTGGGGAGTGGTAGGTGGTGGAAACAGAGAAGGAAAAAACTGCCATGTGAGCTCTGAGGAGAGGGAAGGAATATCTGGGTTTTAAGCTTGACTAGAATATCTCCTTGAAATATTGGCATTGGACAATGAGGGGAAATAGGAGATAAGTGGGCAAAAACATGTTCTTCTTAGGAGAGGAGTAGCAGACGGTTGTGAGTCTATACTGTCAACCCCAATAATCAAGACTGAGGAACTGGTAAGTGACCCAGTGTATCAGTAGGAAAGGATATTGGCTTACCTGTTACTGATAGAGTTACCTGATGTTCAGTCCTGGAGATAGGCATGGAGCTCGTGTGGTCCCTGGGCCGCTAGTCCCAGAAGCTCTGAGAGGTAAAAGCCAAGGGCGTGTTCCAGGTGGGTAACAGATATCCCGGTGCCTTGAGAGGCCCGGAGACAGTCAGACTTCTACTGACCTTCCAGTTTGCAAGGGTCATAGCCCCGGCAGAAGTTATGGTTGTGGATACAGTTTGACCCATTGTCCTGGCTTCTCACATTTGAAGTAGTTTCCAGGGAGAGCCTTGGCCCTCTGTTTGGTTTTAGAGGGTTCCCTGGTCCCCTTGAGTGCTGAGGCTAGTAGCTGGTAAGCCTGATAATAAGATTTAGGCTTTGTTTCCTCTTGCTGTCTTTCTTTCTTTCTTCCTTTCTCTTTCTCTTTTTATTTTTTTTAAATTTTTATTCATTCTTTTCAGAGAAAAGGGTAGGGCGGGAGTAAGAAAGGGATAGAAACATCAATGTATGACTGCCTGTCATCTGCCTCCAGCCTTGGACCTGGCTGGAGACCTGGCCTGCAACCTGGTTATGTGCCCTGGCTGGGGAATTGAACCAGTGGCCTTTGGGTTTGCAGGCTGACACCTTATCCACTGAGCCACCAGCCATGGCTCTTTTTTCTTTCTTTCTTTCTTTCTTTCTTTTTTTTTTATTTTTCTTTCAAATGCCCATTCTTTTTTTTTTTTTTTTTAATATTTTATTTCATTATTTCTAGAAAGAGAGGAAGGGAGAGAGGCAGAGAGGGAGAGAGACATCAATGTATGGTTGCATTTCACCTGACACCAGCCACAGATCTGACTGGAGACCTGGTTTGCAACCTTGTTATGTGCCCTGGCTGGGGAATCGAACCTGCGACCTTTGGGTTTGCAGGCCGGCGCCTTACCCATTGTGCTACCAGCCAGGGCTCTCTTTCTTTCTTTCTTTTTTTTTTTTTGAAGATTTTATTTATGATTTCCAAAGAGAGGGGAAGGGAGAGAGGGAGAGAGAATCAATGTATGGTTGCCTTCCACCTGCCTCCAGCTAAGGACCTGGCTGGAGACCTGGTTTGCAACCTAGTTATATGCCATGGCTAGGAATCAAATTAATGACCTTCGAGTTTGCAGGCCAGCACCTTATCCACTGTGCCACCAGCCAGGGCCTTCACTGTCTTTCTTATAGGGCATGCTCCTCATCTCTATTATTAAAGACCCTAAAAGCCAGATTTACTAATTCAGTTAAGAGCAGTTTGTCTGATGGTGAGTTAGTAATTTATGGAGGACTTCCCATAACTTGGCTAGGAAGGCTGTTGGATTTCCATTGGGTTTTGGGGATATTTCTTTTAATTTGTCATAGTTGACTGCTTTCTGGGCTGCTGCCTGTAAGTTAGCTAGGAGGTACACTATCATCTGATAGCGGATGTCTGTTTAGATTATTGGTATGAGCCTGGGCTGCCAGCCACACCCATTCCATCTCCTCACTAGATAGCTAGGTAAACAGAATGAGAAAGAGATCTTCCCAGGCGAGGTAATAGGAAACAGTAAGATATTAAAATTCCTTAATGAAATGGGTTGGGTCAGTAGAGTAGGAACCTCTTTTCTACTTGGGAAAGATCAGAGAGGGAAAAAGGAACATGAACCCAAATAGGTCCCTAGGGCCTGGCCACCTATCTGAGAAGGAGGACAAAATGAGGCTGAGAGAAGGGCTGGAGCTGGGAGGACCTAGTTCTGTGAGGTGACAGAGGAGGTGAGGAATTATCTGGCGACATAGAGTCTGAGGAAACCAGAGGGTTGGGTCAGCTGTGCCTGGGCAGTGGGATCAATGGAATCAATGGAATCAGAATAGCTGGGTTTGGGGAGAGTGAAGGAGGATGATTAGGTAAGTGGAATAGGATTGACAGAGGGAGAGGTGCCTGCATAGGTTAAAAAAAAAAAAAAAAAAAGGCTTGAATATATAAAATTTTACTCCATTTGCCCAGGTGGTGACAATATTTGTTGAGATTAGTTTATATTAGGGGATCAAGTGTCTGGTTCTGGTGCCAATCAGACCTGTTGTCTAATTTACATTGAGACCAGGCAATATTTCAGAGAAATATCAGTCTTTTTTGAGGTCCATTTCAAGGCCTAAGTTGATGAGGCTTTTCAGGAGACACCCCAGGTGGGTGTTCCATGGGGGCTTAGATTGGCCGGAATATGAGAGGGATGAGGAGTAACACCTATCTCCCAGCTTAAGGGTCTTTCAGGGGACATCCTGCCCTGTGAGCCATCAGAGCCCCAACAGAGGAAGAGGGGAGAGGGGAGAGGCATCCCTCAGTCCTCTCACTCCCAAGGGTCCAGGACCCAGTAGCACCTCTCACCCAGTACTGGGATTTCCAGAATATTAACCAGTGACAACAGGAGCAGAGAGAATGGGCTGGAAGCATGTGGAGAAAGCAAACTGCTTACCCTGGTAGAGATCAGCTGGTGGGGATGCAGAGGGCCAGGCAAATGGGTGTTCCTGGGTCTCCCTAGATCTGGCTTCTGGGCCTCCGAATCTCCCAGCCCAGGTCAAGTAGCCACTGCCCAATGCTTTCCTAGTCGAAAGTCTCAGGAAGCTGGAGGAAACCTCCTGGATTTCAGCACCAAAATGTTAGATTTGAGCCTGGTAGAAGGAACAAGTCCAGTAAACCAGCTCAAAGCCTTTATTGAAGGATGTTCAAGCAGGCAGGCTAAATCTGAGTGGCCTATAGTCAGGGTTCTGTTATTTTATTGTTACTTCTGTATTGTCTAAAGTGTTATTTAAAAACAAATAAACATGTAGACTTTTAGAAATAGAAAAAAAAAGCCTATTTTTTTTTAAGGTTTTATTTATTTTTAGAGAAAGAAAGGAGAGACAAAGAGAGGGAGAGAAACATCAATGTATGGTTGCCTCTCACATACCCCTAACTGGGGATCTGGCCCTCAATCCAGGCATGTACCCTGATTGGGAATTGAACCAGTGACCCTTTGGTTCCCAGGGCAGCGCTCAGTCTACTGAGCCACACCAGCCAGGTCGAAAGGTCATTTTAAAATATGTAAATCTTCAGGTAACAAAGATTATTCTATTTTTGTTTAAAACATCATCATAGCCCCATAAGGTTAATGTGCTTCATGCCATTAAAGTGTACACTAAAATAGTTAATATGGTAAATTTTATGTGCATTTTACCACAATTTAAAAAACCAACAATAGCCCTGGCTGGTGGCTCAGTGGAAGGTGCTGGCCTTCGAAACCAGAGGTCTCTGGTTAAATTCCCAGTCAGGGCACATAACCAGGTTGTAAGCCAGGTCTCCAGCCAGGTCCGTAGCTGGAGGCAGGTGAAAGCAACCATACATTAATGTGTCTCGCCCTCTCTGCCTCTCTCCCTTCCTCTTTCTCTAAAAATAATAAATAAAATCTTTTAAATAAATAAATAAATAAAACTTGATAGTCTAAATTTCTTACAGTGAACACTCCTTAGTTTTGTAACTAGCAAAGTCTCTTCTCCTGGTGTTTTCAGCAGAGCCGGAGCTGAGTCCGAGCTGCGGGTTGGACGGGGCCCAGCCTCGCTTCCTATTCCAGTTTGACCTTGGCTGGCCCCTGAGAGCCTCGTTTCCCCTGCCAGGGAGCGTGGGATGGCAGCTCGCCTCCTCCCCGGCCCGGCACCGCCCCGCGTCCCTGGGATTGGTTCCCACTGGGTCGCGCCCACCTCCACACCCACCACGAGTCGGGTCTAGAGGCTCCAGTCCGCGGCGCCCCAACTCGGCTGCGGCCCAGAGGCGTGGACCCCGCCGACCTGGGCCGAGGCTGCTCAGCGGCGAGAACAGCCAGTGGGAGCGCGCGGCGGCGGCGGCTTGGCTGAAGTCCCACTTAGCTTCGCACCGGAGCAGAGCGGCGCCCGGGGATCCGAGCGGCGGGACGGGCTCAGGATGAGGGCGGCCGTTGCTGAAGCTCCGGAACGCAAGGGTGGGCGCGGAGGAGGCGCCGAGCCGCGCGGCTTTGCTGACGCGGGGTCTATGGCCAGGACCACCAGCCAGCTGGTGAGTGAGGTCGCGGCAGCTGGGGTGCACCGGCTCGTCACTAGTCCGAGTGCGGCGGCGCTTGGGCCCGGCGAGGCGAGGCGGCCGGGGGTTCCGCGGCGGCGTCTCATCTCAGACAGGGCAGAAAGGCCGAGGACCGGGGGCGCCGTGGGGACACCGCTCAGTCGGCGAGGGAAGCCCAGTCCCTGTGCTGCGTGCGCTGGCCCCGCGGAGGGCGTGGGAAGCCGGGGTGTTGTGTCTCTCCCGCCCGTCGCGGTGGAAGTGTTTGGAAAGTTTGCTTCTGCGCGGCCTGGTGCCGAGCCTCCAGGGTTACCTTTTGACTTGTCTGCGCAGGAGCCGCCCTGAGTCTTCACCTGGCAACGGGATCCCGGTGCCTCTGCCAGTAGCAAAAGCGGGAGGTGCGAGCTCTTGCTCAAAGCACCTGGTGCCCCGGGCCTTCCAGCTTCCTAGTTAGCTTGGAGTCTGACACTCCTTTCCCGGCCTGGCGGGTGCTCTCTTGCCTTGAGTGTGCGCTCTGGCCCAGGCACAGGTGTGGGAAGCAGCTGGGAGGCTCGGCTGGAAGCTTCCGCGGGAGTTGGTGGTATTGGAGGAAGCGTGATAGGGAGGAGGAAATTTAAGGGGTAAGAAAAAGAAAAGGTTTGTTGGGTTAAATGTTTTGCTAAAAGTATCCCGTGTGTGTGTGTGTGTGTGTGTGTGTGTTTGCTCAGCTAAATTCTGGACTCTTAGGAAGATGGTTTAAGGATTTATACTTCGTGTGTGTGTGTATGTCTTTTACTCCGCTAAATTCAGGACTTTTGGGAAGATGGTTTAAGGATTTATACTTTGTGTGCGAATGAGAAGTGGGTAATGGAAGGATGTGTAGAAGCTTGCAAAGTTTGGTTCAAAAATCAAGTCCGCCCTGGCTGGTGGCTCAGTGGATAAGGCGCTGGCCTGGGAACCCAAAGGCTGCTGGTTCAATTCCCAGCCAGGGCACATAACCAGGTTGCAAGACAGGTCTCCAGCCAGGTCCACAGCTGGAGGTAGGTGAAAGGCAACCTCTCTCCCTGAAACTAATAACACATTTTTTTTAAAAAAAAGCAAGTCCCTGGAACTCCTACCTTTTCTGACAGCAAGGAGGAACTGAAGAGTATAATGCTTAATGAAATAAGCCAGGCAGCAAAAGACAAATACCATATTATTTCACCTAATACAGAAACCTAAAGAACAACAACAACAACAACAACAACAAAATGAGCAAAATAAGAGCCACAGGCATGGAAACAAGGAACAGACTGACAGTCACCAAAGGGGAGATGGGAGTGGGAGAAAGGGGAAAGAAGGGAAAGGGCTTAGTCAGGGAACTAGTGTAAATGACCCATGGACATGAACAACTGGGTGGGGATTGACTATGGGAGAGGGGAGGGCTTGGGCTGGGCAGGGGAAAGCAATGGGGGGAAGTGGGACAACCGTAATACAACAACAATAAAAAAAAAATCCCTTTAATGAAGGAAGATCCATAAAATATACTTGACCCCTTATTTTGGGGCTCATGAGCCTCTTTGAGAATCTGATGGAACGTATGTCTTTTCGCCTGAGGAAAATGCACAGCTGCACTGAGTTTTGTAATTATTTCAGGAAGCTCTTGAATCTACTGCAACTCACCTTTAGACTTTATGTGAAGACCACTTGGCTTTGTAGTGGTGGGTGATACTCCAAAGTCTAAGAGTAGAAGGACCTACTTGCTCTGTTGAGAAAAATGGTGAAAGGCCAAAGGGATGTCTTTCATTATTGCTGCATGTGCTACCTGAGTTAACCTGCAAAACCATGGTTTAGGATACTTGGTCAACTTCAGTGGAGGCTGAGGCTGACAATAATCCTGGATGTTTATAAAATTAATTTTTGCATAGTGGTGCTATTGCAATGCAAGGTGTGCATTTCGATGGCATCCATTGGAAGAGGAAAAGAGCACTTTTTGTCCTAGTTTCGGTGGTTCCATGTGATTGACATTTGACATCTGGAGCTTCCTTTCTATAGGGCAGCTTTTTAGTGCAAAAAACACTGGAATCCAATAAGAAGAGGTGAATTACAGAATAAAGGCTAGATCTCCTTTCAGGAACTCAGAGGAATAAGGTTTTTGTGTGTGGAGCTGGGATCTTTATCGTGTACATATACATGTGAGGATATGCCATGTCTCCCACCGGTAATGGTAGAGATGCCCCCGACTTTGGATTTTCACATGAGGACAGATAGATTTGCATGGTTCAAATGAGTTTGCTGTTCAAGTCTGGAATGTTAAGGTGGCACAGTATGAGTATCGTGTCCCAGTGATTAATTTCTCATTTCTTGAAGTGTGTACAGCCAAGATGGGGAGACATAGGAGTTGTGAGGTCAGAAAATGGCCTAGCCTAGCTTGATAGTAAGGTAGGCCTGATGCTGTAGTACCACAAATTGAGCACTTCCTTTAAGGCAGGTACTTGGCTAGGTAGCTCACACATGTTGCTTGGCTCCTGTCAGCAATGTTAGAGGTACATTTCATTCCCATTAAACAGGTATGAAAACTGAGCAATGGCAGAGGCCTGGGTGCCAACCTTCCCTTCACATGAGGAGTGCCCTGAGGGAGGGTCTGTTGGGCAACTTGATGCAGTACTGAGTCTAATGAAGTTATCTGTGCCACTGTCCCAGGGGTCTTCCCTGGGGATTGTGCCTGAATGTCCTGAGGCCAGAGGGATATGGTCACATCCAAGGGACAGCACACTTATTTCTTTGGGCAGGTAGCTGAACTCTGTGACCTCCAGAGCCTGTTGCAGCCTCACACTGTCAGAAAGCAGCTGTTTGGAAAGAGGTTCTGGTTGATCCTCATTTGAGGGCTGATATTCTGAATGAGTGAGGCTTGGAATTGGTGGGGACCCCCAACCCACAGAGATCCCCTGGTGCCATAGATGAAATGAATACTTCCCAGGCAGCTTGTGCTAGCGGGGAGAAGGCCAGCCAATGTCTTGGGAGACAAAAGCCTCGATTGTCCTTCCCCAAGATCTTTTATTGAATGCAGTAAGCTTAAAGGCATGTAGCTTGTCAATCAATGCTAAACAGTGCTAGTTATAGGAAAATGGATATTATTCAAGAAGAACAAGTGAAGGAGTACTGAAAGCTCCCTCAAGTCAGGATGTGCATTCAAATTTTAAAAAACCTCTGCTGCTGGTACAATGGAGCAATTAAGCTAGGTAAAAGAAATAGGGCAGGCTTCAAAGGACATAAAACATTTTCTCATGACCTGATTCCCACCAGGGCCCACTGGCTATAGCATTGAGGCACATATGCACCCAGCTTTCCCAGTTTTCCGGTCAGGCCTTACAGGCTTCGTTTTCTCCGCCTGGCCTGTGAGGGACTTTCCCAGAGGGACCCGAACAGGAATCTTCCCTTTGAAAAAAAAAAGAATCCTAAGGCACCAGCCTGCAAACCCAAAGGTCACTGGTTCGATTACCAGCCAGGGCACATAACCAGGTTGCAAGCCAGGTCTCCAGCCAAGTCCATGGCTTGGACTTTAAGAAAAACATCCTGTAATGATTTTAAGATTTTGTTTATTATTTTTAGAGAGAGAGAAAGGGAGAGAAACAGAGAGGGAGAGAGACATCAATGTATGGTTGCCTTTTACCTGTCTCCAGCCACAGACCTGGCTGGAGACCAGAAGCAATGATTTTTAAATGTAACGTTGGCTATTAGGGTAGCTCCCTGCAACTCTGGGGTGACTGTGTGTTTGCAAAGGTGGCTATACCTGTGTGAGCATGAAGTAGGGGAAGCAGAGACCCTGGAAAGAAGTGGGTTCTGACTTTCACTCTCCCTGTTGGGTAGCTTCTTCTCATGTGGTCTCATGTAGCATGAAGTATTTCTGTCCTCATGACACCTCTTCAGCAGTTAGTGAGCTGAGTCCAGAGCTGGTGAGGTGAAGTCCCCATGCTAATAAGAGTTGGAAGTGTAGGGTTTTTCTGCCCCTTTTTTCCCCCCTAAAGATGTTATTTAGTTTTAGAGAGTGGGGAAGGCAGAGAGAAAGAGAGGGAGATAAACATCAAGGTGTGGTTGCCTCTTAAGTACCCCCATCTGAGGACCTGGCCTACAATCCAGGCATGGGCCTTACAGGGAACCAAACCTGTGAGCCTTTGGTTCGCAGGCCTGTGCTCAATCCACTGAGCCACACCAGCCAGGGCTGTTCTGCTTTTTTGACATGAGTTTCATAAGGGGGGTCACAGCAGCAGCCTGTACAGATGTGGGACCTGAAAAGAGGTTTGGGGCAGCTCTGGGTCTCTAGGCTGTCTTTAGCACAGTTTGGGATGGAGAAAAAGGCATCTCTTGGGTGTGTCCCCTTGAATTGTACCCTTGTCTCCTGAGCCACCTGATGCAAGGTTTGGGTGCTTAGGGCAGGTGCATGATGACCTGGGAAACACTGCACAAATGTGGGGCAGGAGCAGGAAGGTTTGTTCCTTTTGCGGTGATGTTGTGTGGAGAGACTTCACTGGTTCTCCACTGTGCCCCATTCTCAGGGGTGCCTT
>PVIW01003858.1:0-152451 GCA_004026585.1 Noctilio leporinus | reverse complement strand
CGGGGTAGGGGGGAGGGAGAGGTAGAGGCAAAGATGGGGAGCAGCTTAGACAAGAACCTAGTATAAAGGAACCATGGACATGGACAACAGGTGGGATTGACTTTGGGGGGAATGGGTGGGTGGGTGGGGGGACAGAGGGGAGCAAAAAGGGGATGGATGTAATACAACAACAATAAAATTAAAAAAAAAAAAAGAAAAAGAAAAATTCAGCCTATAGTACTTTGATTTAATAGTGTTTGTCTCTTTTATGCAATATACAGTTTTTCCTCATATCAAAATTCAAAAGAAAAATTTTTTAGCAAATATGTATTGAGTATCTACAATGTGTCAAACAGTGTGCTAGGCTGCTAACTGCTCCATTGACTTACTAGTCAATCACAATTACTCCTTTTGATATTGTGCCATTTGTGGGTGCTCATTTAATAAATTTAAATATAAGCCATATAGTACAGGAAGGGTCTTGAACAAATACTACATTCTATTTTTTATATGTTAGAACAGCACAAAAGCAATTGAAAAACATGATAAAAGAAAGCTCTTACGTGAATGTCACCTAGATTTTCTATACAAGGACCTCTGCCAAGTATTACCAGTGACAAGGTCTACCTGACCACCAGACCATATGACACTTTACCTCAAGATGTTAAACTCTAGTATGACATCCAAGGACCTTCATTGCATATACCAGACTAATTGGAGCAAATTTGTCAGGAGTACTCTTGGTACTTTCCTTAAATACCAACTCATATCATTTAATTTTTCATCCTTTACCTTTAAAACCTTTTAAATTTCCAGTGACTGCCAAGTGATTATGCTATGCTGGCTTTTAATGTAGTATAAAGATTTGAATCTCCTTTTCTCAAGTTATCCATGGTTTTTAAAAAATTAAAGTTTTGGGAGAAGTGGATTAAAACTCCATTATTTTGCTAATAATTAATTGCAGTTTTCTTCTTTAGCCAGTATCTGAAGAGTTTCAGAATGGGGAAGGCTTCGGCTATATTGTGGCTTTCAGGCCGAATGGGACACGTGGTTGGAAAGAGAAAATGGTGACATCTTCAGAAGCTTCAAAATTCATTTATCGGGATGAAAGTGTCCCTCCTCTTACTCCCTTTGAAGTTAAAGTTGGTGTTTATAACAACAAAGGGGATGGACCTTTCAGTCAGATTGTGGTCATATGTTCAGCTGAAGGAGGTCAGTGCCTTTATCTTGATTATTTTTATTCAAAATATTTAAATATTTTATTTTTTTTATGAATAAGACATCATTGTACAAATATTAGAAAATATTGTTGCAACAAAAGGAAAACTCACCTATAGTCCCACTATACTTTTTATGTACATTTTTTAGATATTTTTCCAAATTATTTTTATTTTAAAAATTGATCAATTCATATACATTGCTTCTTGTTCTTCACTCCCTAATGATATATGGCAAATATCTTTCCATGAGAATAACAATACTAGTAATGGCTATAGTGTATTCTATTTTTTGGATGAACATTTAACCAATCATTTTTGGTTTGAAATTAAAGTAATCCTATATTTTAGCCTGTTAAATTTAAATTTATATGAAATAAATTTAAACAAAGATTTCATTTATGTGATCAATAACTATTTATTACTTACTTCATGCACAGAACACTGTATTGATAAAGAAGTTTCCTACAACTTTCTACTGGAAGCTCTTCACACATTATCTTTCAATTCTCTTGACAATGTTGTCTAATGGGCATTGTTATCCTCTTTGTAGACAAAGAGAAATTAAAGTTCAGGAAAGTTAAAGATAATGCAGCTTGTAATTGAGTATAAAATCAAGTCTAGGTAATCATTAACTCTGTTTTTTTTTTTTTTTTTTTTTTTTCCTGTAGCACAATGCCTTCAGATGACTAAGCTAATGTAATTCTTAATTAAAAACTACTAGGTAGCCCTGGCTGGTAGCACAGTGGATAAGGTGCCGGCCTGTGAACCCAAAGATCGCTGGTTCGATTCCCAGCCAGGGCAACATAACTAGGTTGCAAGCCAGGTCTCCAGCCAGGTCTCCAGCCAGGTCTGTGGCTGGAGGCAGGTGAAAGGCAACCATACATTGATGTTTCTCTCCCTCTCTTTCTCTCTCCCTTCCCTCTCTCTGAAAAATAATAAATAAAATCTTAAAAAAAAAAAAAAAAACTACTAGGTAGGTAGGACCTAGTAGGCATTATACCCATTACTCAGCTTGCTACATCAAAACCCTGGGTTCTATCAAGTTTTAAAACAAAAATCCAATTTTCTGAGTGAGAGAAAGCATAAGAGATCTTACCCCTAAAATTAGCTTGTCTTCTTAATCCTTCTATTCAAGTGCAAAATTTCAATTGTCCCTGAGAGTTAAAATAATGCCTTACATTTCCTAAATTTGACAAATGACTAAGAAAATATTCCACCAAAGGCAACACTCATTTGATCTTCCAAATAATTATTGTCTTTATAAATTGACCTTTGTACTTCCTTTGTGCCCACATTGATGACTTTAAAAGCTAAAGGAAATTATCTTTTGCTACTAGAGTTTATGAGGAGGATATAAATAAGGCTGTTTGAATACTGAAGTAACATCTGGTTTATGTAAAATGTAGTTTCTCAATACAAGCTGCTCTGTATTTATATAACATAGGGCCAAATTTTGAAGCAGAAGCAGAAAAGTTTATCCTAGCATAATAATGACCAGGAAACCGAAGAACAACTGAAAAGGAATTACAGATGTTCTGAGGAGACATCCATGCACTTTATTAACATCTCAAGTTTCTGATGTGTTTTTCAGATAGGGCTGATATATCATATTAGTTATATGAACTTTTACAGCCAAATCTGAGGTAAGAATCTCAAGCCCCAATGTAATTTTCAGAAAACTGAGGCTCAGAAAGGTCAAGTAACATGCTGAAATTGATACCAGCAGAAGACAGTTTTGAGAGCAGTTAAGTGGCAAAAACTGGGGCTTGAACCTGAATCTGTATGACTCCAAAGCTCATACTTTTAACCACTACCCTATACTATCTCATCAGGAAAATATTCAATAATACACTTTATTATTATATTATTGTATATAAGCATATATTTTGTATTAAGTTGCAACAAAAATCTATTTTGAAGTACATGCTTTATTCAGGAAGTGGTTACTTCTGTTGCTTTAAAATTTCTTCAAACCTAATCATCAAGCACAGAGCCCCAAAGGTTACATAAGATGAATTTGAAGGTTTACACATATGTTTTGTATGGTAACACCAGTGCTGCCTTTAAGAAATCCAGATTTGTACATTCCTTGTCAACTTCTGCTTTGAAATTAAATTATAACAGCTACCATAGGTTGTTTAAACTGTTTCCTAAACTTAAAATGACTTGCCTTCGGAGATTTCTCTTTCAAGCTAAATAGAAAATATGCATATTTTCTTTCAAAGACACTGAGGTTGTTACTGTAACATGTCATAGTAACATTTCATTTATTTTGGTAGACTGAAATATGAAAAATACCAGGGAAATTAAATCTGGATAGAGTCTGCCTTTGTTCTGACAAAAATTCAAACATACATTTGGCATTTGTTCACCAATGAAAGTTCCCAATTTAGAACTTTATGTGTAAATATGCGTAAAGTTTTAGCTTCGTTAAATTTTATCAACAGGAAAAGCAGTAAAATTCGTAGGAAGAGCATTTGCTTGGAGTCAGCAGAGCCCGAGTTCAACCTGTTCACACCAATACCATGGTTTTGGGCACTTTACCCATCTCTCAGAGTCTTACCTTCCTCCCTTTAAAAAATGAAAGTCTTGAACTGGAACATTTCCAAAAGCCATTACAAATCTAAAACTAAAATTTGATCAATTTATTCTGTATTTAAAATTCCCATTTACATTTTAATTGTCCCAGAATAGGCAGTAATAGTATATCTGCTTATGTTTTACAATAAATAGAAGGAACCCAACACCCCTTTTTAGTCATTTGGCTAATTGCTTTATTTGAAAACAAGTAAACATTTTTGAGATTGAACCGTTTCTGAAGCATCAAGGCCTATGATCAACTCATAACATAATTTATTGTACTCAGGCCAGTGTAGACACCTCTCCTCTAGGTCTATTCGCATTCATACAGACTCAAAGCATATCTTCATCAAACCCTTGCCCAAAGCTCAAGCAATTTGATTGAAACTCTATTTCTCCATAAGGCAAGTTCTGTATCTTGTCCTTTAATTAACTTAATTCCAGTTTATCACCTTAAAATCCCTCCATATTTTAGGTGAATTTATATAAAGAACAAGAAGATTGAGACTGGCTTTCTATTTCTGTTCCTGGCATAGTTCTTTCCTTTTCCTATCAGAAATGCCTACACGCCTATAGCTGGCACCCCATCAGGAAGAAAACATATGCTCAATGCTATATCAATGCAGCCAACCGAATTCATGTTGACGGAGGCAAACACAGAACACAAGGACTTTAAGGCACATCTTGCAGTACTAGTTCTCAACCCATTTCCCACTGGCACATTGATGATGAGTGACCTTCAATCCAGAACACACTTCCATGCGTGCATTTGTGCAGTCCCTGTACCCTCCATCCTTTCCTTTTCCTCTCAAGAAAGCCTATGGTAATGCAAGTGAGAATTACATTACTATAGCAAAAACCTTGAGTGTGATCTGGTTTTAAAAGACTAATCATCTATACATACTGATAAGCAGTAAATCATTTGGGAAATGACTTTAACTTGTGAGTTGGAGGTTGGTCATTGCCCTCCAGTGGACAGAAAAGTTCCAAATGACTTTTTTGCTAATACCCTTAAGCCTTTAGAACCTTCCAGTATTTCCACAAAAAAAAGTAACCCTGAATTACTCTGTCAGTGCCCAGCAGCATCTGACATAAACCTGGAAGGAGAGATATTTTGCCTGGCAGGACTTTCATGCACCCTGCACATACATCAATTATCTATTAAGCCAAGCAAGAATTATATACACTCTAACCCCTACTTGACTTCAGATACTAAGGTATGGCATAATCTTATACAACACCCTCATTTGGGAAACACTTGTAATTTTTTCAAAAAATAGGAAAGTTTTGTCATAAGTGATTTTGAAATGCATGGTAAATGTGATAAAAGTGATTTTTTTCCAAGATTATAAATCAGATTGGCTTTTGCTTTCATATTTCTAGAAATACTTATTCATCAAACCCTCATTTGTTATTTATTTAACTTTCATTATCAGAGCTTTGGAAAAGGAGAGAACTAGAGCATCTAATTACTCCTAACAGAAAAATATGGAAAACTTCAATATAGCTTAATTATAGATTGAAATTTTTGTTTAATTGTGATTTGCTTTAGCCTTTTTGGGGTTTATTAGCTTTTTTCTTGTGTGTAAAATTTGTGCTGCTTTTATTTTTATTAAAACCAAAAAACCTCTACTCATTTTCAGAAAATGATATGCAATTACTTCCTTGCAAATGGAGCCACCACCACTCAAATGAGAAACCAGCATTCATGAGATGTTATTCTTCCTGATCAGTTGTTAGATGAAACTGAACTCAGTGGGATTTATGTGAACTTGAAAATTAATAAATTGGCATATTAGTTGTAAAATATGAAAAATAATTTCCTGTCTTTGCCAGATGATCCATTTGGATTAGTGTCTATAAAAGTTCAACTATAGCTGTCTTCACTGAATTTTTAAATAATGAAATCCTAATCCTTCTCCAAAGGAGTTTATTAAACTCTCCTTTGATTAATGCTGTTACCCACTGCTCCTGGGAAGTCAGATGTATAATCAATATTATAAGCACAGCCCCCAATATTACTCAGAGAGCTCCTGCTGCTAGGTCACTTAATACAAATGTATCATCTAAATTTATGAACATGGTAATGCTGTTCAAAATTTTTAATCCAACAGAAACTGAAATCTATTAATCAGTCAGTCCATTTCATTTGCCAATATTGGAGTGAAGTTTTAGCCATGCCCTAATTATAATATTATAAGGAGAGAGAAAGAGATTTTGTAAGCCTTGGAGCCAATTAGACAGAACACTAGTACAATCTCAGAAATCGATTCTTGAATTTTCATCAAATTACCTGAATATAAAAGAAATGAGAGTGGCAGGAAACATCAGTGATTTGCAGATCGGGACAGTTTTAGATATTTTTAAATATAACAGGATCTATGAGGAGCAATGCAATTATGATTCAAACTTATCAAAAAGTCCATGAAATAAGCCCTGGCCTGTGTGGGTTAGTAGTTTATAGCATCACCAGGTAGATGGAGAGGCCTCAGGTTCAATTCATGGGAGAGGTAGGTACTGGGTTGTGGGTTCATCTCTAGATGGGGTACACATAAGAATGCAGCCCATCCGCCATCAGGGTTTCTCTCTCCCATGAACGTCTCTCTTTCTCACCCTATTCCTTCTTTTCTCTCTAAAAGCAATTTTTAAAAATGTTCTTACCATGACTGGTGTGGCTCAGTGGGTTGAGTGCAGGCCTGTGAACCAAATGGTTGCTGATTCAACTCCTGGTCAGGGCACATGCCTGGGTTGTGGGCCAGGTCCCCAGTTGGGGGCATGTGGAAAGCAACCATACATTGATGTTTCTCTCCTTCTCTTTCTTCCCCATTCCCCCTCTCTAAAAATAAATAAATAAAATATTTTTTTTAATGTTTTTGAGTGAGGATTTTAAAATTCCATGAAACCATATACATGAATACAATGAATAGATCTCAAATGGGCAGAGGGGAGGAGGGGAGATGAGAAGGGAGAGGAGGAGGCAAAGAAGGGGAGCAGTTTAGTCAAGGAACAAGTATGAAAGAACCATGAACATGGACAACAAATGGGATTGACTTTGAGGGGAGTGGATGGGTAGGGAAGGGGGCAGAGGGAAAGGAAAAGGGGATGGATGTAATAAAACAACAATAAAATAAAATTAAAAAAAAATAATAGATAGCTTCTGGTGGGTTAAATAGGAGATGATGATGGTCTTGGTAGTTTCAGACAAAACTTAGCCCTGGTGAGGATCCCAACCAACATCAATATCTTGAAGGAAGTCAGGAGTAGAGGGGCAAGGAGAAGAGAGAGAAAAATAACAAAGGGAAAGGCACCAGGTGTGTGTAACACTGATACAGACACAGAAGAGCATGGTGATTAGGCCCTAACTGCCTTGTTCAAATCCTCTCTACATCCTCTAGCAGCTTCATGACCTTGAGAAAGATGCCTATCCTCTCTGCCCCTCAGTTTCCTCATCTGAAAATAGTGATGATGATAGTAGAGTTGTTAGAGTGTTAACTAATACCTTTAACTAATTTGAATAGGAATTGGCACATATTGAATCTTCAAAACTTGGCAATTATTATCTTTGGGTTTTCATCTTATTGATTTTGTTTGTTCTTTTATGTTCTTTTTAATTTTATTCCATTTACTATTCTGTTTGGGCAACAAGAGAATAAACTATATATGTTCCCTGTAAAATCTCTTCTGTATCCCAAAACTGACTAGGAGATGGAGAATGAACTGTCCACTTCCTTTGAGCCCATTTTAAAATGACAGAGAAAAGGACACCTGAGATCTGAGTTCTATCTAGTTGGGCCCCTTTCAGAGCTGAAAGCAGAGTTTGGGATGAGTTGCATTTTCATCTGCAAAATGGATTTAAAATATATGTTTATATACAGCACTAAGACAGTAAGTTAAAGCAGACCAATCCAAGAAGCAGAGACAAACAAGAGCCACCTAAAATAAGGAGACAAAGAAATAAACCCTCAGCAAACAGAAAGGAGGAATCCCCAGGAAGAGTGCAAAATGAAAATGAGGCAAGCACACTCTCAGACATGGAAATCAAAATAATGATGATAGAGAAGCTCAATGAGCTTGGCAAATTCAAGGAAAACTACAAAAAACTCCAGGGGAACTAAAAAGAACTCCAGGGAAGCTACAAGAAACTTACTGAGAACTATACAAGCATTAAAAAGGACATAGACACCATCAATAAGAGCCAGGAGAAAATGAAGAATACCATTTCTGAATTGAAGAACACAGTAGAAGGAATCAAAAGCAGGCTAGAGAAAGCAGAAGATTGGGTCAGCAAGCTGGAGGTCAATGTAGAAAAAAAATCCCAGGCAGTGCAACAAAATGAAAAATGACTAATAAAGAATGAAGAGGTTTTAAGAGAGCTGCAGGACAATGTGAAACATAATAACATTCGTATCATAAGGATACCAAAAGGAGAAGAGGAGCAAGGGATAGAAAACCTCTTTTAAAAAGTAATGATAGAAAACTTCCCTAACTTGAGAGAAAATATCATGCAAGCTCAGGAAGTACAGAGGGTCCCAAGGAAGAAGAACCCAAACAGGCCCACTCCAAGACACATCATCATGAAAACAGCAACTTCAAGGACAAGGAGAGAATTTTAAAAACAGCAAGAGAGAAACAGCTAATAATATATAAGGGGGCTCCCATAAGGTTATCAGCTGATTTCTCAACAGAAACACAGCAAACCAGGATGGAGTGGCAAAAAAACATTTCAAGCAATGAAAAACAAAGGCCTGCAACCAAGAATACACAACCCAGCAAGGTTGTCATTCAAAATTGAAGGTGAAATAAGGAGCTTCCCAGACAAAAGAAGTCTAAAAGAATACATCTCCACCAAATCATCATTGCAAGAGATGCTAAAGGGTCTGCTTTAAGAAGATGAAGAAACAGAGAGACAGACAGGAACACAGGTACAAAGGTAAATGGATTAAATGCACCAATCAAAAGATGTAGGGCAGCTGAATGGATAAGAACCAACTTTAACTTATGAATGCTTTAAAGTGATCTTGTTATAAATAGATTTTACCAAATAAGGTACAATTTTGTATATTACTTGTATGTGCATTACTGAAGGTTAAGTTTTCTTAGATTGGAATTATTTCACAATATGGGAAAACCAGGTTACTTGCAATAACTCAGAAAAATCGAATGCAATTAAGAAGAAAAAAGTAAGAAAATGTGGATGTGTATTACATAGAAGACATGCTATCTTTCTTATTCACTGTTATAAAATAAATAAGTAAAAATAAATAACTAAAAATAAAAAATATGTTTATAACTCAAAAGTTTATAGATGTCCAGTAAGAAACATAAGTAAGTGAAGTAGTTTCAGGGACTCTGCAACACTGAACAGAACATGCCCTGACTAGCAAGGCCGGCTGCTAATTCTTGTCTACCAACACCAAGAACTCAGATTTGATATTGTCCTTTTCTCCCAAAAGGTGCCAGAAAGTTTTATTGTATATGAAATGTTGGAATAAATTAAGTTAATACATGATTTGGGCAAATAAAACATGACTGAAAACCAACTAGCCATCCATTTGTGAGCTTTGATCCAAGTGTCTTCGAAAAAACTCTTTTTAGTAATGACCTTCCACTACTGTTATAATGGGATTCCCAAATATAATAGCTATTTCCAATCCAAACCAGCTACTCTGTGATCCATATATACAGTCTTTCCTATAGACAGACTTTTTGATCCACAAAAGAACGTTCACTTGGCTATGAATGGCAAGTGCTAAAACTTCTGGAAGTAAACTGAGATTACAATTTTACATGCTGAAATTTTCAGTTTGGATATTATTTCTGCATATATGTTCATCTCCTTCTGATATTATCTAGAAGGTGAAGCAAGTAAAAAAAAAAAAATGACTCTGAAGTTCTTATTTAACTCATTTACCCTCATTTAATTAGATGCAACTATAATGGTTACCGGCAAGAATGCAACTGTGAAATGTCAGCTTGGGTCTGACTTTGATTTAAAATCCTCAGAGATTTTACCTAGAAATTGGATTGCTTGTTTGGGAAATAAGTTTCTGAATATTTTTTTTCTTCTTTTATTTTTTACTTAAAAAATAATACTTTCTTATTCTATTTGAGAAGTACTTAAATGTGTGTAGTGCTACAGGAAGCTGATGGAGAAAATAACATTCTTTCTCTTGGATTGGAAAGAGATAGAAAAGCAGCCACCCAGGCATGCATTTCGTGTTTCTGAAATTATTTATCACCCTGCAGACTTCCTTGACAAAGATGTAATTGCTTCAATAATATGAAAGCAGAAAGGAGGCATTTGGCACACAAGTTTCTTCAATGCATTCATTTAAAAGATAAGCAAAACTGCTTCTGAGTAGAAAATTTCCCCTAAGTGTGGCTGTCTTTGAAATCTGTAAATCATACCTAAATCCTGGAGATCAGGTCTACACGTCTTAACAACATGAGCATTCCCTTCCCTTTCCTTGCAAAAACAAGAATCTTAACTCCTCTTAAAAACAATTTGAAAAAACCTGTTGCAGGCCTGCTGATCTAAATTCTAGAATAAAATAGAAGTAGAAGCTTTTTCTAGAATTTTTTTACGTTAGGTGGATGTACAAATAATGGGCAGTTGCAAAGCGAGATAAAGAAAACTGCCGGCAAAAGAAAATAATGAGAGAGATTCCAAGAATGACAGAATGAGAAATTGCAATTTATACCATAGCAGGAATTAATGTCAACTTCTGTGTAAAGATTAATGTGAATTTACCAAAGCACTTTGAATTAACATAATTATAACATGTGATCTTAATAAAAACTTTACCAAAAGAAAATTATCACTCAGTGTAGGCATGTCCCTTCGAAAAACTCTCTGTGGACTTTTTTTTAAATATTTTATTTATTATTTTTAGAGGGAGGGGAAGGGAGAGAGACAGACATCTGTGTATGGTTGTCTTGCACCTGTCTCCAGCCACACACCTGACTGGAGACCTGGCTTGCAACCTAGTTTTGTGCCCTGGCTGGGGAATCGAACCAGCAACCTTTGAGTTCGCAGGTTGGTGCCTTATCCACTGTGCCACCAGCCAGGGCTCTTTGTGGACATTTTTACAGTAACAAGGGTAAATATTTTGATTGATATGCCTCAACTAAAACTACACATAGACTCTCCAAATAAATGTGTGAACATTTGCCATTAGAAAAGAAAACATCTCTAAAAACAGTTATAATTCCTTTGATATCCCTCATAATGACTTTAAAAAAATTTTTTAGAACTCTGTCTTTGCCATATTGTTCCCTAAATCTAAAAAGTAAAAAATAACAACAAACCCCACCACCACCACTACCATTTTCAACAGAGTAATCTGAGCTCTTACCAGTGATATGGGTTAATATCAAAGTCTCTAAAATTTTTATAGAAGTTTTTTAAAATCAAATTTGTACAGAACTGCTGTTTGAACTAATGTATTGCCTTTATTCTGCCATTGCCTTTTATATGTGTTTGTGACACAGTATTTATAATTCTGCAGTGTCAAAGCTGAAAATATTTTGTTTCGCACATAGAGTGCAACCTCAAAGTGTTCCTACTGAGAAAAAAAAAAAAAAAACTAGTGAGAAAGGTCATTGAGCATAGCAACAGCACTGAGACCCTTCAGAGACTTTTCCTTTTCATTTTACACCAGCCTTAAAAGTCAACCCCTGCCTTTTAAATATCATGATTTATAATGTATTCCTTATACAATCATGGAAATGTAGCTTTGTGGTGGAAACAGCAACAAAAAAAAAAAAAAACATACAAAAAAAAAAAAAACAACTCAAACAGTTTAGACTATTTGTGCCTGCAAAGGGTAAAAAATAATAATTGATATTTTAAAAATAAATGTCTTCAGTGCCAAGGACAGTGCTAAATATTTGATATATATTGTTCCAATTGAAACTAACTTTAAAAAGTCTCTGCACTAAGTACTCTTGTTATGCCCACATTACAAATGGGGGACCTGGAGCTTAGGGAGACATGAAGCAACTTGCCTAAAGGTAAATAAATGCATAATATTTTTGAAGGCGAGAAGCAATGGCAGCAGCAGCAACAAAAGAGCCAATTCTGAATCCTGTTCCATTCTTTTCATCATTATGGTAGATTGGCAAGCAACTTAAGCAAAGCAATCTAACTTCTCCAAAAATGTCCTAGTTAATCCGGGAGTAAAGATCTTTACTTGTCTTGCTTGATTTGTCATTTCTCGATAGTAAGGTATTGATGAGACTTGACTGGAGTATAGAAATCCAAGATCATCTTGTTATCTTGAGTTTTTTATAACTACCACAACATTTCATTGCTGAAATAAGGTGGAAAGAAGTAACACCTGACATATTTAGGGGCAACTCCTTGATAGGCATAACTTGTTACCATCGTAGTTTATTATTTCCATTTCCATTTTTCTTCATACAGAACCCACTGCCGCTCCCACAGATGTCAAGGCTACAAGTGTGTCCATGTCAGAGATTCTTGTTGCATGGAAACATATTAAAGAGAGTCTAGGAAGACCACAGGGATTTGAGGTATGAACAGAATTGTTGAAAATAAGCTTTGTTATTTCTGCTGGCATTGCATTCCCCTAAAGAGATGGTTTGGTGACATTTTAAGAGTCAAATTCCTTTGAAATTTTGCTCTGCGGCAAAGAGAGTAAGATGCATGCTATTATGCTGACATGTATCATGTTGCTCATTAGCTGGCTTATTTTTCAGTATAGTAGTTTCCATAGCACCATGCAAAGTTTTTCTATTTTTTAGAGCTTAAAATAGATCTATTTCAAGAGCTACAGGTAGCTATTTACTTCTATCCAACTTATTGGTTGTTAATTTTTTTGTGTATTTTCCTCTGATAATTAAATGTCTAAAACAAGTTTTTCCACTACACTGTTCTGTGCAAATCTTACCTCTATACTAGCTTCTCAAATTTGCTTGCAACTTAGTGATCTGTACCTATTTGTGCAAATGACTTTTTATTTCTTAAATCTTGCTACTTATAAACACACTTTTGCAGCCTTATAATGGTGAAAATTTTACAATTCATTGACTGTAATGAAATGTTAGCTTCCAGGATTGCCGGCAGCCTGTGAATTTGAATATTTCACAAAAGAAGATCCTGACTCCTCGCACACTCCTTCTTCTTACTTCCACCAGTCACTGATAGGAATGGATGGGGACAGGATGTAACTTATAAAAGATAAAAAGAAATTAGCATACAACCTCAGATCTTAGTTGACTTTAAAATTTTAATCTTTTACTCTTATGAATTCCCACTAAGAGAAAATTATCTTGATTTTTTAAAAACTTGTACACCAACATGGTTTCTAGACTAAAAACACATTTTCCTATTCTCTTTGAACTTTTAAATAATGTCTAAGAACTATTTGTTAATATACAGCTAACAATAGATCATGAGTATTGTGATTATACAATATTTCAAAGAACTACAGCAAGGACAATTTTTAAGAAAGCATTATCTATACAAAATCATAGGTTCGTTTCTACAATCTTGCTTCCATACATTATTTGGTGATAGATAATTCAGTATTATCTTATTGTGAGTGCATGTTTATTTTACTAACACATTGTTGACCGGCTATTTTTAGCAAAAGCTAATGCAAGTGCAAGCACTAGTTAAGTCATTATTGGTCAACAATGTTTGGTCTTGAAAACAAGAGATTTGTGACCAGTGAACAATGTGTTAAAATCCCTTTTTGTTCTGTTCACGCTGCAGGGAACATGTGTGTTCACCAATAAACCTTAGATTGGTAGTGCTTGGCCCATGGCACCTATAATAAGTATTTGTTGAATGAATGAATAAATTAATGAATAAATTAATGAATGAATGAATACCTCTACTTTTATAATCACCTTCTTTTAATACCAGTATAGAAGATATTGGGGTGGCTTTTCTAGCACCTTTTCACTGGGCCAATGTTCCATTCCCCAACTGCTGTGAGTATTGGCCACTAATAGTTCTCAGTTTCCCCTTTGGAGAATTGCTATCTGCTGAGGAGTGCTGTCTTATCTGAAAACTTCCCACAAAAACAGGACTTTAAGACCAGTGATATTTCCTCAAGGAGGAAACATATTTATTTTGAACGTATATTTTATTGATTATGCTATTACAGTTGTCTCAATATTTTTCTCTTTGCCCCCTCCTCCACCCAGTACCCTCCTTCCTTCCAGTAATCCCCTCCTTAGTTCATGTCCATGGGTCATACATGTAAGTTCTTTGGCTTCTAGATTTCCCTTACTACTCTTAACATCCCCCTGTCTATTTTGTTCCTACTAATTATGCTTAATCCTTGCACCATTTCCCATTTTCCCCTTCTACCTCCCACCTGATAACCCTCCATATAATCTCTGTATCTATAATCCTGTTTCTGTTCTAGTTGTTTGCTTAGTTTGTTTTGGTTTTTTAGATTTAATTGTTGATAGTTGTGAGTTTGTTGTCATTTTACTGTTCATAGTTTTGATCTTCAACTTTTTCTCAAATAAGTCTCCTTAACATTAAATAATAAGGGCTTAGTAATGATGAACCCTTCCTTTAGCTTTACCTTGTTTGGAAAGCACTTTATCTGTCTTTCCATTCTAAGCAATAGCTTTGTTTCATAGAGGAATCTAGGTAGTAGACCATTGTTTTTATCACTTTGAATACTTATTATCAGCTCCTTCTTGCCTGCAAGGGTTCTTATGAGAAATCAATTACAAGTCTTATGGGAACTCCGTTGTAGGTAACTTTCTGCTTTTTTCTTGCTTCTTTTAAGATTCTCGTTTTATCTTTTATTATTTTTAAGGATTTTATTTATTATTTTTAGAGATAGGGGAAGAGAGAGAAGCAGAGAGGTAGACATCAATGTATGGTTGCCTTTCACCTACCTCCAGCTATGGACCTGGCTGGAGACCTGGCTTGCAACCTGGTTATATGCCATGATTGGGAATTGAACCAGCGACATTTGAGTTCACAGGCCAGCACCTTATCCACTGTGCCACCAGCCAGGACTTCTCTTTATTTTTAACTTTAGCATTTTAATTATGATGTGTCTTGGTATGGTCCTCTTTGGGTCCAACTTGTTTGAGATTCTCTGTGTTTCCTGGACTTTTATGTCTATTTCCTTTGCCAAAGTAGGGAAGTTTTTCATTATTTTATCAAATAAGTATTGAATTTCTTGCTTTTTCTCTTCTCCTTCTGGTATCCCTATGATTCATCTATTGGCACTTTTGAAAATACTCCAGAGTCTTTTTATTCTCCCCTCATTTGTTTGCTGTTTGTTGTTGTTGTTGTTTTTTGTTTTGTTTTTTGAATTATTGTTTCTTCATTCTGTACTGGTTGACTGTTTATTTTTGCTTTATGTTCCAGTTCATTGATTTGAATCCTGGCTTCCTTCCCTTCACTATTGGCTCCCTGTGGAATTTTCTTTATTTTACTTAGTGTAGCCTTCATTTCTTCTCTGATGCATCTGCTGTACTCAATGAGTCTTCTGAGCATCCTTATGACCAGTGTTTTGAATTCTGCATCTGAAAATTTGGTTTTCTCTGTTCTATTTAGTTCTTTTTCTAGAGTTTTGATCTGTTCTTTCATTTGGGCCATATCTCTTTGTCACCTAAATTTCCAGTCTCCTTGTGTTTGTTTCTGTGTATTAGGTAAAGCTGCTATGACTCCCTGTCTTGGCATACCTGTTAATAGTAAGTAAGGGGTGGAGCCTTAGATATGCATCAATGTGGTATGGCTAACTTCACAACTTTGCGGCACTGTATTCAGAGGTGGGATCATAGCAGGAAAAATGTCACTTGCTCAACAAACTCCTCTTTTGCAGTCACTTCAACCATTTCCCATATGCGACTAGTGCCCCTCTAGCTGTTGCCCTGGTAGTAGTTCCTAGAGTGGGTGGGTTTGTGCATGTTTTAGGGGCATGAAGTCCCTCTAAAATGCACTCTCCTGAGAGACTGACAATTTCTGCCACCACTCCAACCTCTACTGGTTTTCACAGCCAGAAGCTATGTGGCTTTATTTTCCCAGTGCTGAGGCTGGGGTTGCCCGCCACAAGTGTCCCTCCTGGCTTTCATCCACTACACATGAATGTGAGACTGCCAGTTCCACTGGCCACTACCACAGCCTTGCAGCCACTGCTTCACTGCTGCTATACAGCATCCTCTTCATCCTGTCTCTATGGCTCTGCACCTTCTTCCTGTCTGGATAAATATTTCTTTAAATCCTTGGTTGTCAAACTACCATAAAGTTGATCTGACAGTTCTGGTTGATTTTTGTTTTGAATTTAGTTGTGACTCTACTTATGGTTGTGCAGGGAGGCAAAGTATGTCTGCCTATGCCTCCATCTTGTCTGAAAGTAGGGAAACAAATTTATGATGCACTTTATGATTCAGAACCTTCGCCAAGTGCATCAGACAAAAACTAGATTGCCAGGGTCCACACTGTTACTCAGCTACCTCTTCTTCCTTTATTCTCCTTTCTACCCTTCCTTACAGATTTACCCGCAAGCACTGTCACAATAAATCAAATGACCTCAAATCCTTGTCTCAATCTTTGCCTCTAAGGAACCCAATCTAAAACAACTCTGTAAATATAGATCCATCTAGACCTCTGAATCAGAACATACGTTGTGCATACTTTTAGAAGCCACAGAGTGTATTGGTATGTGTACAGAAGAATGAGGATCCAGGCTCCTATATCTCAAAATAGTGCTGCTCTCACACAGCCAGTTACCCTCACCCCCCACCTTTTTTTTTTTTGCCTGCTCTAATAACATGACATTCACATCCCCACAATGATTTACCTGGATTAATAGCTTTCTATGAGGTCCTGCGAAGATAACATAAGATTCAGATTTGTGCACAGTTCTTCTCTTTGTAAAAGTAATTCAGTTATCAATTCAACAAATATTTATTGAAGATCAACTAAGTACCAGACCTATATGCTAGGAGATAAAACAATAAGAAAAAAGAAAATCTCCTTTTTATGAAGCTTATATTTTAGTAGGAAAGGTGAAAAATAAAGAAGCTATCAAAAATGTGTGTGATATAATATTAATTTATAATAAGTTCTTTATAGAAGTATAAAAACTGGGTAAGAAAGAGAGTGAAAGAGCCTATTATTTATAGAGGTTTAAGAAGTCACTTTTTGAGGTTTTGAGTAGAAACATAAGAGAGAGAGGCAGAAAGAGCAGCAAACTCAAAAGCTATGAAGTAAGAGCATGATGGCCTTGCTCAAAGAGCAGGAAGGGAGGTAATCTGGTGAGATGTCAGTAAACAACAGTGAGGGTAGTAGCAGAATGGTGGAAAAGTTACCAGGACAAAACCAGGTTACATGGGGTCTTATGAACCACAAAAGGAGTCTGGATTTTTTCTTAAATATGAAGAGAGACCATTAAAATTTTTTTAAAAGGAAGAGTCAAGTCAGGATCTGACACTTAAAAACCTCTCTTAATTTACAGGATAGAAAATAGAGTTTAGAGAAGACCTCAGGAAGAACAGTGGCAGTTGGTCCAACCTAGGTGATAATGAGGTTGTTTTCAACTAAAACTGTTGCAATAGCTTTGATGAGAAGTGGACTTTTAAAGCTACCTCTTGAATTGCAAATATAATAGGATTTGCTAATAAATTGGAGGTAGAGTGTGAAAGGAGAGGAGTCAAAAATAATTTCAGAGATTTTTGACCCAATAAAGTGGGTGAATGACATATATCATTCACATAGATTAGAAACTCAGAGAAAAATACTTTTTAGAGAAAAAAATCAAGAATTCCAGTTTAAATGTGTTAAACATTAAAAGCCTTTCTATTTCCAAAAGGGCTGTCAAGTAGGTTTTGTGTTAAGAAAAAGGCTAGAGATACAGCTGTAACTCTAGGGAGTGATCAGTATACAAATGGCTTTTATGCACGTGCTGGCTGACATTACTGAGTGTTGAGGAAGATGTCTGAGAACTGAGCCCTCTGGTGCCTTGACATTTGGACCTAGGAAAGGAAGAGAATCTGTCCAAATAAACTGAGAGAGATACTGAAGAAATTCAGAATCCACATGAAGAATTTTAAGGTGGAGTGATCTTCTGAGTCAAATGCTGCTAAGAAATTCAGAAAGATGAGGCCTAAGACTGTCCAATGGGTATGGCAATGCTGAGACCCTGTTAACCTTGATGAGAGAGGTTTCCCGGAATGCTGGTGTTTGGGGCTTGTCTAGAGATCAGGATCAAGATCACCCAAGTGTGACACAAGAGTGTCAGAGCACAGTGTTCTTACTAAGTCTATTTCATTCAAAATGACAAATTTTCACAAGCCAAAATGGAATTTTTTAAAGGATCAAACATTAATAGGAGTGAATCAAATTCTAGAATAGTCATTACAACCACCACATTTCTTATAATAAATCAACTCAACTTCTGACAACTATTTTTTCCATATTGAAACAACACAAAACCCAAGGGCGCAGTAACATTTTTATGCTATTTTATAACACATTATAAATTGTAGTTTTAAAAATATGGGATTTTGTTACCAAAAAAATCAGTATCTTGGTAATGGAAAGATTAAATGTATAACCTATAAAATCAGAAAATAATTAAAACTTTATATAACTCAGTGGCCAACTATGACATTTTAAGTAAAATATAGTCATCAAGGACTATTCTTGATTAAGACTATCCCATAACTGTATAGCTGCATGTAGATTGAAAATAAATGTGATATAAATACAGCTTGTCAGCATCTCTCATCCCTGGAAAGAGAGCTATACCTATGCCCTTCACCTTACCCATTCTGGAACTTACTGTTTTCATCTTCTCACCTTATTTCTTTTATCTATTTTCTCTTCACTTATTAATGATCTGCCCAACTACTTATTACTAAAATAAAAAATAGTAACCCCCTTAAGCTTATAATTTCATCTCACCACTATCTCCTTCCTCTATTCTACCCCAACCATATACTAGCTGTATTTACTAATGGAAGAATTCTGAGCATGGTGACAGTAAAATAAGTACTTTTTGTCACCAAAGAATGTTAGTGGAAAAATTAAATGTGCAATGATATTGGTTTCAAATTTTATATATATAGACATATAGACATATACATCCTGTGAGTCACTTTTCTAGCTATTACTGCAGCTATAAAGGTACTATGTGCCATTTTGAGAGGCATGGAGATATTGTTTGGGGTCACCTATGTTTTTTTCTTGAATTAAGACAGAAAAGGTTTTACTCTTATAAATATTATACTCTAATGGGGAAGACAAACAAAAATAGACAAGCAAACAAGTGATCAAAGTAAACTTATATAAGAATACATATAGAATTTCAAAGGTAGAACACACTTGATTCCTTTAAGAAACAGAAAGAAGTAGAGCAACTGGACCTGGGTGAGCAATGGTGTGAATGGAATTAAAAATAGAGTTAAATGCTCGCTTCACCAGCATATATAGTAAAATTGAAACAATACAGAGAAGGTTAACATGGCCCCTGTGCAAGGATGACATGCAAATTTGTGAAGTGTTCCATATTTTTTAAAAAATAGAGTTAAGTGAGCAGAGACAAGATTATGTAGGGTTATGTAGATTAAGGAAAGAATTTGTATTTTATTTCAATTGCAATGAAAAGCCATTGGGGCAAATATAGAAAAGTGAAAGTATCTGATTTACATTTTTTAAAAACATCAATCTGACTGCTCTTAATGAAGGAAGAAGGAAGAGGGGAGAAAGATCAGGAGTAGAAGTCAGAAAGTTATTGCAATAATCTAATCAAGAAATGATGGTGACAAAAACTATGTCCTAACAGTGGAACAGGAGAAAGTAGACATACTTTAGAAACAGGTCAGCAGGAGTTGCTGACTGATCAAATGTGGATGGGAAGGAAACGATCCCTATGCTACTGAGTTGGTCAAATGAATGAATAGTGATACCATTTACCAAAAATATTGGTGAAATCCTGGGCAAAGAAAACATTTGAGGGCGGGAAATAAAGACTTCTACTGTGGCTAATTCAGTTTGAAATGCCTATTGAAAGTCTACGAGATAAGTCAGATAAGCAATAGGATATGTAACTTTGGAGTCTAATACATCAGGTCTGAATACATAAAGGTGGCAGTCATGAAGATGGTATTTAAGGCCATTGTACAGATTAAAGCACCTAAGGACAAATTTATGGAGAAGATGGGAAGAAGAATGGAGAGGGGCTTGCACTAGACTATCTAGATGCACTCAGTGTTCAGATGTTTAGCTGGAGAGGAGGCATCAGCATGAGACTGGCAAGGAGAGATCAGTTTAATAGAGGGAGAACCCAGGTATGAGACGTATCAAAGAAATGAAAATTGTTGATCAAAAAGAAAGAAATGATCAACTCTATTTAAAGCTGCTCAAAGATCAGGTGAAGTCAAGGCAAATTAAAAGTAGTCAGAAAGCTAGGTGGTCATAGGCAAGATTATATAGTGATATGTAGATTATAGAGTTTGTATTTTATTTGAAATGCCTGTTGGATTTAAAGGCTACTGGTGATCTTCAGATAATTCCCATAATTAAATAAGAAATAAACCTCCTTTATGTCATCAATTTAGTTGCTTCAGGTAATAGGCATCTATTGTCCCAAAGAATATTACTGCTATCTACATTGTGATTATTGGCAACAACTCGGAAAGAGAACCTCAAATCAGCCCTATCAGCCAGAAAACACATTTATTTGCTGTGGAATTGTCTAAGTCTTTTGTTAGGGTACCAACTTATGTGAGGTTCACAAGTCTTCAATAATGGTATCAGAGATAGTTAAGATTCAGACTTAAAATCTGAATATGTTTTTGCACCTATCAATGATTATAATAAGTGAATCTAATTGGACACTGCCAAAAAATATTTTAGCCTCAGACAAAAGCAGTTAAAAAAAGTCAGTATAAGACGTCTATATGAGAAATTTTCCTTGACATACCCAGAATAATAGGAGAGGTAACAAAAAATAAGATATAATGTCTGGAGTTTTATGGATAGATTGATTTCCTTCTAGGGTATGGTTCCTGATAAGTACATACTCTACTACCACGTTGATAACGATGAACTGTGTCTCTGGAATACATCGTTGTCAGGTCCAATCTTGTCAGGCCTGGGGTCTGATACCACCAAACAATGACAGCAGAGAGGGCCCTGGTCTGGGGAAGAAGAACTTGAAAGGAGCCTTTGGGAGGTTTGCATGCTTTATTGCTGCAGCAAGGTTAACCTCAGAGAGTACAGGCGTTTCCACACCCACTGTCCTGCTTCAGCTGTGGCCTGTTGCTGGAGGGTGCTGGCGTTTCCATGCATGGCTTTCCCACTCTCCAGCAACAGCAGTGCACACCCCCAGCTTGCATCAAGAGCAGTCTTATATATTCATTGGGACAAGGGAGGCTCTATGCCAAAGGGTTACACAGCGGGTGACGGCAGCCTGCTCAAAGTTATTAAATTGGTTACTTCCGGGGACCCAGTGTTCTGGAGATTCCGGAGATTAGATTAACTCCAAGGCTGACTCCTAAGCTGATCCCAATGGAAAGTCCAGAACACTTCCTTCCCCTGACAATTGTATTAACTAATAATAATACCTTCAGGCATTCTCCTTAATCAATAACCAAACTTGAACCTATATGTAATTCACTTAACTGAAATATCTGTGCTTTCTGTTTTACTAATTATGGGAGGTTACCCTTCAGCAAGTGCTATTTAGGGAGATGAATATCATCAGGGTAGTGCTATCCTTAAGGCTTTTACATCCTTACCGGATCTCACACCTGAACCCTTACCGTTGCTGTCTCTCCCGTTCTCATTCTGAGTGCCACTTCATTGGTTTGCAGCCTGACCCTGACTGTGACCTGGATTGGCAGCCAAATTCAGACCTCGTATGTCCCTGATCTGACTTTCTGTGTGATGTTTGAATCTCATTTATCATTCATTCATTTACTTAATCAGCAAATATTTACTGAATAGCTGCTATGTTTCAGTGCAGTGTGTGGATTAAGCAGTAAGGAAGACAGGCAAAGTCCCTGTAACTGAACAAAAGTGGGATTCAGCACCTGCTGCTGCCCACAGACAGAAATCAAAGATTGGTGGGGAAGGAAAAAGGTCTTTATTAAAATGTTGCACTTTGGGGACCCAGGGGGACTCCCCAGTTCCTCCATGCTCCTCTCTTACTCAAAACACAGGAGAAAAACAGCCACCCCAAGAAACATAAACAGTGTTCAGCAATCCCTTGCTCTCCGTATCTGCCCTTCTGGAGCACAAGGATGCTCTCTGGCTTCAAGCTCCCTCCCCAGAGTCTGTGCTAGTGCAGCCGCACTGCTTCCCATACCCGGATCCCAGAGCCTCTGCCAATGGCTGTGGCCAGTCTTGCAGGGGCTCCATTCACACAGCACAGTGCCAGAAGTTGCCCCGCCCCCAGGCCACCCATGGGCCCATGCGCTGATCTCAGAGGAAGAGATGGGCTTATCTCTGCCCTCTTCCCATTTAAATCTCCAGGCCCCAAAATCCATGTGCTCCAGAAAAGTCCAGCTTCCCAGCCAATCTGTCCTTTTGCCAGACTAGACTGGCAGATCTGTACCTCTCGCTCCGCTCTGTTTCAGAAGGAGGTAGGGGGGTTATCTCCTCTGTCAATCACCTTCTCCATCCACCTTCTTGCAAAAGTGTCCTCCTGCCTCATCTCCGCCAGGGATGGTGAATCTGTCTACAAGAGTGGTACAAACTCGGTTGCTGGGACAACACAGCTCTGCTGGTTTGTTTACCTGGCACTGGTAGCCTGAAGCCTGAAGCCTTTCGCTCAGGGCTGCCTCCCTGGAGTAGGGGGCAGAATCTGTCACATGCCTAGTTAGCAGCACAGGATTTTAATCCTCCAACATTCCCTGCAATCCCTGGCTCACTTGGTAGGAACACAGCCTCTCCTGCACTGCCTCCGGGCCCCTCCTCTCCCTGGAGCTCCCTGTGTATTCCCTGACTTCTTGAACTTCATAAACAAGGAAAACTATTTTAATTTCTTTCTTTCTCTCTCCCTCTCCTTCCCTTTCTTCTTCTCCTTCTTTCTTCTCCTCCTTCTTTCTTCTCAGAGGCTTTCCCTGATACCATTTAATAATCTACCTACCCTGGCATTTTATATCTTTTTATGAGGGAGCCTCTATTACACCTTAATTAATTTAAGAAATAAAGAGCCAAGCATTTTTGTAACAGGACCCTTGGGAGGGGGTCCCCAGTTTTCATGGGCCTCATTTGCCTGCCACCAGGAATAACACTTAATAACAGGGTTTGGGAAAAGGAAAGATATTTTGTTTATTTGAGGAGTATACAGATTTATATTAAAGGTGCAATTGTGCCATTAAATCCTACTCCCTTTAAAAACACCCAAAGTATACAGTAATTTAAATAGACAAGCAAAAGATACCGTCTGTCAGAAACACAGTTCCCAACTTAATAACTCAGCTATAAATTCAAAGTTCCCAGCAGCTGCTGTACCCAATTAGGGGAGGATCTTGCCCACTCTCCCCAACTCTTACGCCCCAGGTAATTCTCTATCTCTGCGCAAACTGCATGTCTCCCTCCCTACCCTTTGCTCCCCTTTATCAACCCAGGGGAGTTCACAGACCATTTATCTGTCTGTGGGTCCATCTAGGGGAGTGAACGAGTCCTTGTCTGCACATCCTTCTGAGGGAGCAGAGAGAGACCCTGTGTCTCTGAACGTCATTCCAGGGGAGCCCCTTTGCATGTTCACCCAGGGAAAGCCCGAGATTGATGGCTGCCCCTTATTTTAAATCCCTTTGATGTAACGTGTACAGTAAATAGCCCTGACTACTGACAAAACTTTGCGTAGCTCTGTAAGCCTTTTCATCACCACCCTCCGGTAAGGGCCCTCCTATTTCCTTGGTGGGCAAAAGACAAAGGCTAGCCCACTTGGCCTCACCCCACTCCCATCCCCCAACTGCAGAGTGGGGGATTTTGGCTTTCTACCACTCTGTAGTATTTTGACTTAAACTATGTACATCAGCAACTAACTTTACACTTTCGAATACATTAACCCGTTCATTCAAATCAAACTGACTGATTTTTGTTATTAAATTGACTAATTGTTCCATGTCATAGGATGGTTGCACCATTTGAGGTGGTAAGAATGGTGTGCCCAGAGACAGAGTAAGAATGATTTACAGCCTGTAGACTACCAGAAAATGACTTTAGTAGCAAGGAGCTTCAGGACATTTTAGTAACATCACCCCTTTTAATTTTTTAAGTAGGTCTACCCAAGAACATTTCTAAATGTCATAATTAGACTAGATTAGGACTTTGGTGTGAAAAAAAAAATGTGATCTTTTCTTTTCAAAAGGGTTTTTTGACTGCTTTCTGCAAGTTGAGCACTACCTCACAAAAATGACCATCTAAGGGAATAAAGAGAATATGAAACACAAACTTAGACACCAATTCATTTCATTGTATTTTACAAAGATTCAACAATTTTGTTGACATTCTCTTAGAACCAGCATTTGAGAATTTTTGGTTTCTTACATGTAAGTAGCTTGAGGCTAAATATAGAAAGCTTTGGCATGGGGATAAAATTTCTAGCTTATGACAAGCAGCATGATTGAAAATTGAAAATGAGCTATATTTTTGAATGTCTGATTCATGTATAACCATGACTGTCCCTTCTTGATTTCCATTCATGTCCATGTAAGTAAATTATTAGGTTTCAGTTTTGAATTTATGAAGCCACCAGAATTCAGTGTCCTGTGAATGGTAATTCTTGAATCCTAGAGCAGAGTTACTCAAGGTTTTTTGAGAATACCATAACTTTTATGTGCATACAAAATCAGTGCATTTGCCAATCTGGCAAGAAGGAGGAGTAAAGAAAAGTAAGGCCACATTTCACGAACTTTTCTATGATTTTCCCAGATGGGAAAGAATGAGAATTTAACTGTGTGATAATGAAAGGTAGATGATTCATGTTTTCATTCCTCCACTCATCACTAGGCACTATGCTAGGCTGTGGAAATGCATATATTAATAAGATCTGGTCCCTGCCTTTAACCTATTATTAAAGGATGTTTGTGAGAAATTTAAATAAAAGAGAGACAGAAAGACATTGGAATAATACAGTTCTCATTTCAATAATTACCCCAGGATTCCTTAGCATTCTGATCCTCCAAAGAAAGATCAGTGAGAATAAACCTATGTCAATGTCCTAAATGGATATAAGTTTCTGCTTGCATAAACATATGCTTCTGTTCCTAAAATGCCTTCAATTATCCTACATAAAATAATAAATCAATAAAAGTTACTAAACAAAATAAGAAACATTTTTTCTAGACATAATTATTTTTAATATTGTTGTATATTCTGCCTGTAACACTAAAACTTCCACTGTTAGCAAGCTTATGGTGCTTGTATTTTTCATGGCCTTTTGTAAGACTATTATTAACATTCTATTTTTAATGGGTGAAATAATTTCAACAATAAATGACAATGTATTTTTGTAACAGGGGAGAAGTGCACAGTGTCCTAGTTTCAATTTCAAATATTTTGTGTTTATTATTAAGAGGAACAAAAAATAAAATATGTCCCATTTTATGATTCTTACTAAAAGGCACCCCTACCTTCTCCTTTTACTGGTCTATGTTCAAGACTTTCATGTGTTTATTTTAGACCTTCCAGAAGATTACATAACTCAGAAATTCATCTCAGACAGGTCATTAAAGCCATTTCTACTTACCGATTGCACTAAAAAGACACCAAATGTATTTTGCTCTATGAAGTAAGTTGTAGAGCACATTTGTTTTTGCTTGCTTTTACATTTAATTATATATGTTTTATAAGGTTTCTTTTTTTTCGCTCAGTGTATCCCCTTTCCCTCAGCAAATGGACACCTGTTGCCAGCCTATACCCTTTCTCAAAAATAGCACAAAGTATTTACAGCTTCTAACTCCTTGTGGGTGTTTTGTTTTTTAAAATATATGTATGTGTGTACGTTTTGTTTGTTTCTTTTCAAGCAACAAAAGGTACAGAAAAAGGCACGGGTAACTGCGTACACGAGAAGATACAACTGATAGGGACTGAGCAGAGGCTGCTGGGACACATGGACAGACAGGATGTAGAGCAGATTTTAAAGGAAACATAAAAGAAGTTTTGTTTGTTTGTCTGTTTTTGTTTCTTAGGATTTGACTGTAATCATCACAGCAAGAGACAAAAACAAAGGACCTCACTGATGGCTGACATTAACTCATACTAGGCAGATTGCTCTTAATTTGCATATCAGGGGGTTGGAGTGTGTGTGTTTGTGTGTGTGTGTGTGAAAATGATATTTAAGATATAAATTAAAAATGAAAAAGAAGTTGAAATGAAGCCAGTCACCAAAAGGCCAAAGCAAAGGCTATTTTATTTTGCATATGGTGTGTTGGTGCCAGCTGTTTTATAGATTCTCTTTAGCTTTCTTATTATGACTATATAAAAATAAGAATATAAAAAATAAACAGTAAGAACAAAATAAGATGCCAAGTTTACTCTTCCTTTTCTGAAATTCTGTGGACTCTGATTTAAATCAAATAACTTTCATGTCCTTCTTATTTGATTCCCTTCTTGGGGTATTTTCATAGATTGGGAAGATAATTCAAACTATTTCTGTGTTTCAAAAATTATCAGGAAATTGAAGAAGTACCGTTTCAGTTTCTTAATTTGTTCCTTCCCCTGTCCTATTGAAAGGCAACTCTGTAGTTTTCTTTAGAAAGCAATTAATTATTAAGTTTACTGTATCTCTTTCATTTGCTTCTAGATACATCGCTTCATGGAGGGAATTTTATAACCCAAGTCACTTTTCAAATTTTTTCTTATTAAAGTTGTAGATAAACCACTTTTGAAAAAAATATTAGAGTATTTGCCTCTATACATTGTTTTATCCACACTAAGAATCAAAAGGGCATATCTTTTATATTCAGAAGCATTTTCTATTTTTTCACTCTTTGACACAAATGTGAATTTACTGTACCACCTCTAAGCGTGGGTTTTCTCATTCATAATTCGGTTATCCTGAGCTCTATCTACATTATAGGTCTATCTACAATCTTAACTCTCTATTACATAATGCACACTTTTATACACAGAACATCCATGTAAAAATGAAATCACAAATTTAGGCAACAACTCTTTTAATTTTACAAATACTTGGAACATTCTGTTAGACTGAAAGTAAATTATTTTACTTTCTTTGGGCTGCCATCTTTAGTCAGGGCAAAAGTTCCCAACAATGGATATATGGGGGGGCATTCACCCCCTCCCTCTCCCACAGGCGCTATCTAAGCTCCCCACCCCCACCCCCACCTCCACTCCAGCCTTGTCACAAGCCCCTGAACATTTTCCATCACAAACACAATTCACCCAATTCACAGGTGCAGCAAACCTCTTCCCTTCAGGAAGGCAAGCTATTAACTTGCCACTGTTATGCAATGTATCCTAAACTATACCATCCACTTCCCCCTTTCCCCAATAAAGGATTGTGAAGGTTGTTCTATTTTCTGGGGACTCACACTCTGCACCCCATCACATTGCCACTTTTCTGCTTCCTGAGAAGATGCATGTTAAGGAATGAGTTCAGTTTAAAAACCCGCAAACAAAAATCTCACTGGAGGCAACTCTTTTAAAGATAAATTTCTCTTGGTGGCTGCCTACAATTTTACCAGGTCCTGGTGATTTTCCCTGGGCAAGCATGTTTTATCATTCACCCAAGAATTTGAACAGCGTTTATAGACAGATTTTGGGTCTTATCATTTTTACCATTCTGTTAATTCTTGAATTTCCCTCTGAGGTTTCCAACTGCTCTTTCTTACACTGAACTGAGTCCTGCGCACTTACTGCTGGCCAGGTTGCAGGCATCTGGCCCCATAGTCACAGTCTCAAACAGAAGAGCCAAGAACTTCCTTGTTGCTGTTTCAGCTTTTCAAGAGTAAATTCTCCTCCAATTTCTGTCTGCTTTCGGATGCTTTCCAAAGTTCTTAAATTCTCACTTAGGCCTGGATTTGCATGACTGTGTTAGTGAGCCACCATTCTATCAATAGTTTTACCATCTCTAAGACCTGTGGCATTATTTTCTTTCTGTCAGTAACTTGTGTGTTTCCCTTCTCCCTCTCCATTCTCTTTTTAATCACTTTTTTTAAAAGATTTTATTCATTATTTTCAGAAAGAAGGGCAGGGAGGGAGGAAGAAAGGGAGAGAAGCATCAATGTATGGTTGCCTTTCACCTGCCTCCAGCCACAGACCTGGATGGAGACCTGGCTTGCACCCTAGTTATGTGCCTTGGCTGGGAATTGAACCAGGGGCCTTTGGGTTCGCAGGCCAGCACCAATACACTGAGCCCCACCAGCCAGGGCTTGTTTTCAATCACTCTTGATCAAAAGAGATTTACATTCATTTTGGTCTTTTGAAAAATTAACTTTGGCTTTATTCCTTTTCTTTATTCCATTATTTTTCAACTTATTAAATATTGCCCCTACCTTTATTTTATGCTTCTTTCTAGTTTATTTGAGTTTAAAATGTATTGTTTATTTTTAAATTTCTTAAGATGAATATATTACTGATTTTTGGCTTTTCATCTTTTCTAATATGTATTATACATGAAAACTATAACCTTCAAAATTACATTCCTAGTATCCTATATGAAATAATCCATATAATGTGGTTAAGTACATAATGGCTTTTTAAAGATTAATGTTCTTCTACTTAAAATTATTAATTTTCATATGAAAACCTTTATTCTTTTATTTCATTAGTATATATTACTATTATGTTTACACCTCATCTTGAAAAACATATTTAAGTAAATTTGTTAGAACAAAATAAGCTAAGAATTTTACCTATTCAATATGCTGCATTTTAGATTATTTGAGTAAAGAAGGTGAAGAAGAGAAGGGAACTAACATTTGCAAAAGACCTACATTGAACTACATGTATTAAGAAAAATTCAATTATATTTAGAGCCAATCTTCCTTAGTATATTTTATTTGATAGTAATGACAGCTTCTAGGAAAAATAAATACAAATTCATTCAGTAAATTATATTTATTATTATATTCCTGATGCATTTTAGCTTTCTCATGCCATATTCTTTAATCACTTTTCGACTCTCTCATAAATATTCAAAAGTTTAACTAAGCATTGTTTATTTATCTTATTTGGTTCATTAAATTGAATCCTTTATAGTAAAATTACCTCCGGGCACAAAAACAGCTAATATGCATGCAATCTAATAATAATGATTGCCAGTATATCTCAGAATATTGATTGTGAATAGCCAATTTAATAACTATACCTAGTGTTAAACTCAGGATATTATGAAACTGGAGATTAATTTAATTGAGGCTTGCAAAGACTTCCCTGACCAAACCAAATTGATCTTCCATGGAAAATATGATCCTTATACATAGGACTTTGAAACTCTCAGCAGAAGGGTATGGCTGAACTTAGATATACATAAGAAAAGGGTAATGTAAAAGGCAATTTAAGCATTATTAGAGAAAAGGTCATAGTGATTCAAACTTTATATGAAAGTGAGGAATTAGAGAAAGCAGGCTAGTATTGAAATGTCTGCCTTCAACCCTTGGTTTATATTAGCTACAACTCTTGAATTTAGGAATGCCAACAAGTTCAGTGGAAGCACATAAACTAGTTTTTCTTAATTTCCCTTAAAGTAACCATGAAACCATAAGAAAACGGAGAATCCTTATTGCAATCACAATGAGGAATATATGATAAATTTATTAGTAATATTTTCAAGGTTTTTCTTTCATTTTTGTGCATGCCTCAGCCTCAAAATCCCATCTTCTAGTTTCAATCAAACAATAAAATAGCCTCTGGCCTCCTTCTTGATCTTCTTCCTCAGTGGAACAAATAGCAGTCACACCTTAGTTCAGTCCAGGGTAGATTTCTTTGTGTTGCTTGGAGAATAAAATAGAGTTTGTACTAACAACTTGGCATCTACCTGCATGGCATAGGCTGCTGGTATAGGAAATACAGTCTAGAGATGGATGTCTCATCATTGAAATAAACCTTCAATTCTTTTTCAGGACACTTAAGAATCAGTTAGGTAAGATCCAAGGATAATTAAACAGAAGAAAACTCTTTAAAGGAAGGACACAAATGATAAGGCTCAATATGAATTTTTTCCCCTGTAAGACATTTTCTTGTAAAGCAAAAGAAAAATTTTAAACACGATTCTAGATATCAATAAGAAAAAAAGAGACTATTTCTTCTATGTTTAAAGAGAGATCTAGGATATGAAGAGAATGCAATAAAATCAAAACCAAAGTAACTAAAATAAAATATTCATTAGAAGCAATAAAATGTAAATTTTATGCTACTAAATATTTAAACCAGTGCTTCAAAGTACAAACTTGAGAAGTAATCTGAGAATGCAAAGTAAATGAGTAAGGAAATTTTATTATAAGGTGAGAAATAAGATGGCAGACTGAAGGCCAACAAAATTTTTTGACCCATAAACAATAGATACCTGCCAAGAAGACAGACTGTTTGGAGCAAAGGCATTAACAACAACAAAAACTTAAAGTAAAAACAATAAAAATTGAAAAAATGAAAATAACAACAAAAATACCTAAAGTAGAGAAATCCAGAGTGTCAAGTAATATGAAAGTTTTAATAACTCTTTCTTTGTCATGCCCATAACTGATCTGTCACCAAAGTCTGTTGACTTTATTTTCTAATACTTGACTCCATACCTATTTCCATGCCCATCACTCTGACCCTTGTTCAGGCAATCCTCATATTTTACACAGACTGGTAATGTTTCCTAACTGCGATTCGTATCTGCACTAGCCTCCTTCCAACCTGCTTTCCATATTGCAACCATTTATTCACTAAAACAAATTACAGAGTTCCTTTAGGTGCCAACATAAACAATTCAACAGATAAATTAGGGTAGTTTCATATAATGATAATTACAACTTATAATAACAATAAAACTCGGAATAATGTAAAGAGAATGACTGAGAGAGGGAAGGTTTCTTCAGAGAAGTGGCCAAGTGAGGCTTCTTGGTTCAGCTAAAACTTGGCTAAGGAGGAATTGCCAGTTGGAGGAAAAGAACTACAAAAAGAGCTTCCAGGCAGAGAGCAGCAGAAATTCAAAGGCTCTAAATTGCGAATCTGATTGAATGTTTGAGGCCCGTTTTGCTTGGTCAGTGATGAATAAAGTGAAATGAGATGTAACATGAGGTTAGAGAAGTGCCCAGGGATCACCTCAAGCAGGACCATGTTAGCTGTGATGAAATGTTTGGAATTGATTCCAAATGCACTATGAAGTAGTTTTTGTTTCTTGGTTGGTTGGTTTGTTTAGCAAAGGAGTAATTTGATTTACATACTTAAGGAAAAAACTTTCAACAGCTAAGTGGTTTTTTTTCAAAACACAAATTGACCCTGTCCCATGGAAATTCCCATCAAAAGATCTGGTTCTATCCTTTGTCTCTAGTTTCAAACTGAGTCACACTCATCCTCAACCTCCACATCAGGTTAACCAGACATTTTCAGGCCCATAGTGTACATTGTTCTCCTCTTCCAACTGTACACACTACTCCTCTGCCTTCCCTCCCTCTTTGCCTGCTTAGCTTCCACTCTTGTCTTCATCCAAGTTCAGCTGTTTCTGTTAGTGCAGTTGTCCTTGACCAGCCCCTCTCCATTGACTCCTATTCTCCAGTGTAGATATCTAGCAATAGGTAGCTTGTCAGAACTGCAAATTCACATTTGTGTGATTATTCATTCAGTGGCTATTTTGGCTATTGTTTTTTTTTTTTAATTAATAAACTTTTTTAAGAGCAGTTTTAGGTACACAGAAAAACTGAGCAAAAACTAGACTTTCCACATACCCATACAATAACCATCTCCCCCACAATCTACATAGCCCACCAGAGTGGCACATCTGTTACACTCAATGAACCTAAATTGACCAAAGTCCAGAGTTGAAATTAGGGTTCACTTTTGGTGTTGTGTATTCTAGGAGTTTTAACAAACATACAATGGTATGTTAACCACCATTGTAGTATATTGCACATAACTGTTGCATTGCCCCAAAACACCTATGTCCTACCTATCCTATGTCTTTGACTCATCATTAATTCCCAACTGCCTGCAAGCACAGGGTTTAGCAAATAAATTGAGGTCTGTCCCAAAAGTATTTCTACATGCAACCTGTTTTAATTATATTGACATTGGCTCGATATTTTTGGGACAGATCTCGTACATATTCAAAAATTTTTTTGAATGAATAACAATAATTTTTAAGAACTTTCAATGCTACAAAAATCAGACTTCTCTTTTGCAACATAATAGTGAGAAATAGAGCTGTGCTTCTTAAATTCAAGGAATACAATATTGAATGAGCAGATACAGAAGTAAGTAAATACAGAAGCTATAAGTTATATTTTTAAAATCTAGTAAGTAACAGACCCTGGCTGGTGTGGCTCTGTGAATTGAGCACTTGAATGAGAACCCAGTCAGGGCACATACCCAGATTGCAGGCCAGGTCTTCAGCCAGGTCCCTATCTGGAGGCAGGTGAAAGGTAACCATACATTGATTGCCTCTCCCTTTCTTTCTCCCTTCCTTCCCTCTCTCTAAAATTAATTAATAAAATCTTTCTTTTTAAATATTGTATTTATTATTTTTAGAGAGATGGGAAGAGAGAGAGGCAGAGAGGGAGAGAGACATCAATGTATGGTTGTTTTTCACTTGCCTCCAGTTATGGACCTGCTGGAGGCCTGGCTTGCAACCTGGTTCTGTGTCCTGACTGGGGAATTGAACAGTGACCTTTGGGTTCACAGGCCGGCATCTTATCCATTGAGCCATCAGCCAGGACTGAATAAAATCTTTTTTAAAAAATCTAACAGGTAACAAAAATAGGATAGAAGATAAAATATTAGAAGCAATTCTATAAATTTAGAATTTCCCCTACTTTTCTGTCTTCATTTAGCCATATAAAGCAGGAGAAAGTTCACAACTCATACAGAAACCATCAACTGCATATTGCAGCAGTCATGGTTTTAAGATGCTGTAATCTTATGTAAGGGAACTGGATTGTGTATGACATATGACTTGGAACTGTCATGCCAGATAATTAAATATCCTATCTGAACAGTTAGTTAATATTATTATTATTCTAGAGAATCAACTTTGGAAAAAATGGGATAACTACTAAGAAGAACCATCTTGAAGATTTAGGTTTCAAATCTATACTCTGAGGTACATTGACTGACTCAGAGTTCATTCTTCCTGCCTGTCATTAATAATATTGCATATTATTATAATTTAAATAAAAATAATTTTGAAAGACAAAATCAGAAGTTAAAACACTATGAAGGATAGCAAAAAAGGGAAACTAATAGACTTACAAATCATAAAAATCAGATATATTAAAACATCAAGAAATAGAATAGTTCAAGTAGTTGAGGTATAATAGGGAAGTTATCTAAAAATATTTATAAATCTCAGTTAAGACATATTTTATCTGTTTTATAAACAAGAATATAATGATTTGGTGCTTAAGTAACTTGTTCCATTAGATATGCAGTTTATAGATATGAAAAGTAAGATTAAAATATAGGCTTTCTGGCTCTAAATCCATGATCTGGGTAGGGCTTGAAATAGTATGAGATAACTCTTAGGCTCATACAGTTTTGTAGGAAACTAAAATTGCAAATAGTATCAACTATTTGAAAACCACTGTGGCATTTTTATATCAAAAAGCATAACATAATTTTGAATTCCATAATTTCCTAATGGGATTCAATGTATATAGGGGAGTAATCCAATATGTGGAAAATGATATACATGAAGATAATCATGTGAAAATTTTAATTAAAAGAGCAAAAGTTGGAAACTACTCAAATGTTTTACATTAAAGCAATGGTGAGGCCTGGCTGATGTGGCTCAGTGGATTGGTGCTGGCCTGCTACCCAAAGGTCACTGGCTTGATTCCCAGTGAGGGCACATAACTAGGTTGCAAGCCAGGTCTCCAGCCAGGTCCCCAGCTAGAGGCAGGTGAAATGCAACCATACATTGATATTTCTCTCCCTTTCTTCCTCCCACCCTGCCCTTCTCTTTAAAAATAATGAATAAAAGCTTTTAAAAATAAATAAATAAATAACAATGGTGAAATAATACGTAGCACACAAGACATGTAATAGAATATTGTTTTTAAAAAGAGGAAATATTCATATACTGAATATAATTATAGTGTTAGAGAACAAAATTATAGGTCCATTTTTATAGTAAACATGTAATAAAATATAAGAGGGATACTCACACACACAAATAATTGTATGAGGGTAATAAGATAGTATCCGTATTTCTAGTTTTAGATACTTGTATTTTTTAAAATGTTTTTAATCTCAATTCAAGTGATCTCACATAGAGTTCAAAGTTTATGGATTGATGAACTCTATCATGAGGATAGAAATTGAATAATGGGGAAAATTTTTAATGAAGAATTTAAATTTTAGAAGATATGCATTACTTATGAATAATATATTACCTCAATACCAATTGAAGAATCACTAAAGAAATATTATGTTAAATTCTAAACATGTATTTTTTTATTTCTTCTCTCTCAAAAATAAAATTAAAATAGCAAATAATTTTTATTTCATTGTGAAAGTAACAACTCCCATTCTTCTTTTCATTAAATTTTATTTTTCAATTACAGTTTACATTAAATATATTATGGTGTACATAACAGTGGTTAGACAATGATAGACTTTTACAAAATGATCCCTCTGATATTTCACCTGGCACCATACATTGTTATTAACAAATATTATTGACTATATATTCTCTATGCTGTACTTTATATCCCCATGACTATTTTGCAGCTACTAATTTGTACCTCTCAATGCCTTCACCTTTTCACTATCTTCCCCCAAAGCTTTCCCTAACAACCATTAGTCTGTTCTCTGTATCTATGTCTTTTTTTATTAGTTTGTTTATTTTGCTTTATAGATTGCACATATGAAAATCATATGGCATTTTCTTTTTCTGTCTGATTTGTTTTACTTAGCATAATAAATACCCTCTAAGCCTATCCATGTTGTTGCAAATGGAATAATTTCATTCTTTTTTATGACCAAGTAATATTTTTTTTAAATGTATTTACCACCACTTTGTTGTTTACTTGTCTGTTAATAAGCACTTGGATTGCCTCCATAGCTTAACTATTATAAATAACACTGCAATAAACACAGAAATTAATATATTCTTTTAAATAAGTGTTTTTGGTTTCTTTGGATATATACCCAGAAGTGAAATCACTGGTTCATAAAGCAGTTCCATATTTAATTTTTTGTGGAACTTCCATACTGTTTCCACAGTGGCTGCACCAGTCTGTATTTCTACCAACAGCACTTGAAGGATCCCTTTTCTCCACATCCTTGCCAGCACTTGTTATTTGGTGATTTATTGATGATAGCCATTTTGTCAAGCATGAGGTGATATCTCATGTGGTTTTAATTTCCATCTATCTAATGATTTGCATCATTAAGCATCTTTTCATATGTCTATTAGCCATCTGTATGTCCTCTTTGAAGAAGTATCTAGTCAGTACCTCAGGACCTCTGCCCACTTTTTAATTGGATTATTTATTTTTTGGTTTTGAGTTGTCTGAGTTCTTTATAAATTTTTGTTTGTCCACCCTTTATCATGTGGACCATTAATGAATGTGTTCTCTCTCAGTGGTTGTCTTTTCATTTTGTTGATGGTCTCCTTTACTGTGGAAAAAATTTTTAATTTGATATAGTCCTATTTATTTAATTTTTCTTTGATTTTCCTTATACAAGGAGATATATCAGAAAAAATATTGCCAAGAGAATGTAAAAGAGTTTACTGCCTATATTTACTTATGGGAGTTTTATGGCTTAAAATCTTATATTGAATTTTTTAATCTATTTTAAGTTTATTCTTCTATATGGCATAAGAAGGAGTCTAGTATGTTTTTTGCATGTATCTATCGTATCTGTCCAGTTTTCCCAACACCATTTATTAAGTAGACTGTATTTACCCCATTTTATATTCTTATTTCCTTTGTCATTTACTAATTGATCATATAGAAATAGGTTTAGTTCTGGACTCTATAGTCTATTCTTCTTTCCTATTGAAATTATTGGAATAGTTTGAGGGTAGTTGTTAGTTCTTCAAATTTGTGGTAAAATGCACCTGTGAAGCTTTGTTTTTGTCCAGCACTTATGTTTTGGGGGAGGTATTTTTGTTTGTTTGTTTTACTGATTTGATTTTGTTGATTGTATTTGATGCAATCAGATTTCCTGTTTCTTCTTGATTCAGTCTGGGAAGAATGTATGTCTTTAGGGATTTATTCATTTTTTCAATGTATTGTTGGCCCACTTTTACTTTTTTTTTACTTTTACTATAACTGTTCATAGTATTGTTTTATAGTTCTTTGTATTTCAATCTACTGATGTAAATAGAGTGTTAAAATTTTTTTTCTTATATTACTGTAGATCTCTTCATTATGTTGATCATGATTTCCTTTATATATTTAGGTGTTCCTGTGTTGGGGGCATAAATGTTTACATAAGTTATACCCCTGTTGGAATGATCCTTTTATCATTATATAGTGTCCTTCTTTGTCCCTTATTATAACCTTTGTTTCAAAGTCTATTTTGTCTGATATAAGTATTGCTACTTCAACCATTTTTTGTTTGTTTCTATTTGCATGAAGTATCTTTTCCATTGCTTTACTTTCAGTCTGTGAGAGTGTCTTTTGATCTGAAGTGAGTCCCTTGTGTACAGCATATAGATGGGTCTTTTCTTATCCATTCATCTACCTTATGTCTTTTGATTGAAGCATTTAATTCATTTATATATGAAGTGATTATCAATATGTACATATTTATTATTTTACTCTTCATAATTATGTTTCATTCTTTATTTTTAAAAATATGTCTTTTTGCCCTGACTGGCACAGTGGATAGATGATGGCCTGAGAAAGGTTGCTGGTTCAATTCCCAGTCAGGGCACATAACCAGGTTGCAAGTCAGGTCTCCAGCAAAACCCATAGCTGGAGGCAGGTAAAGGGCAACTGTACATTGATATTTCTCTCCCTCACTGGCTCTCTCCTTTCCCTTCTCTCTAAAAATAATAAATAAAATCTTTTAAAAATGTCTTTTTAATATTTACTGTAACACTGGATTGGTACCGATAAATTCCTTTAGCTTTACTTGTTTGGAAAGCTCTTTATTTCTCCTTCATTTAAATTAATAGTCTTGCAGGATAGAGTAGTCTTGATTTTAGGTACTTGGTTTTCATCACTGAATATTTCATGCCAATTCCCTCTACCCTGAAATATTTCTGTTGAGAAATCATGTGGCAGATTTATGGGAGCTCTCTTGTAAATAACCAATTCTCCTTCTCTTACTGCTTTTAAGACTCTCTGTCTTTTACTTTTGTGATATTAATTATGATATGTCTCAGCATGGCCTTTTTGGATTCATCTTTTGGGGGACTTTCTGTACTTCCTGGATTTTTATGTCTTTTTTGTCACCAGTTTAAGGAAATTTCCAGTGGTTATTTCTTCACATAGGTTCTCACACCCTCGTTCTCTCTCTTTTCAGTCTGGTACCCTTATAATTCAGATGTTGTTACATGTCATGTTGTCCCAGAGGTCCCTTAAACTATCCTCATTTTTTTTTTCCTTTTGCTGCACTGCTTGGGTGTTTTCAGCTACTCTTTCTTCCAAACTGCTGATGTTATCCTCTGCTTTATCTAATCTGCGACTGAGTTCTTCTAGTGTAGTATTTATTTCAGATATGATATTTCTCATGATTTTCATGTCATTTTTATACTTACTACCTCTTTGTTGAAGTTCTCACTGAGTTCATCTATTCTCAAGTTACTTGAAAATCCATATAAAAATTGCTTTGAATTCTGTATCTGGTAGATTGCTTGCCTCCATTTCATTTAGTTTTTACTTGTGATTTTCCCTCTTATTTCATTCAGGCATGTTTCTTTGTCTCCCTATATTGGATACTTCTCTGTATTTGTTCTGTGTATCAGGTAGATCTGCTAAGCCTCCCATCTTGGTAGTATGGCCTTATGTAATGGGTATCTAGTGAGGTTTAGTGGTGTCTTTTTGATCATCTGAACAATGTGCTCCAGAAGTGTCCTTTGTGTGGGTTTTGTTAGCCCTTTTGTTGTAGTTGAATTGTGGTTGTTATGGGCCCATCCATATATAGGGTTGAATCTCAGCCTGGCTGTCAGGTTAATCCCAACCACAGTGTACAGCTACTGCACAGGGGCTGACGCAACAAAGCAAAATTTGCCCCAGCAGTGTCTGGTGCCTTCCAGGTCTCCTGTGTGGTGGCTACTTGTGGAGCTAATTAGGTTGTGCTCTGATGTGGTCTGACCTTCATCACCAGGTGTGTTGTTCTGGGGCTTCTTGGGAGGGACTCTGATGCAGGTCAGTTTCATAAGCTTACTGTGCCCTGGGCTACTTGTTAAGAGCTCCAGTTGGTGGCTGCATCTGCTCCACTTGGGAGCACATAGGAGGGTCCCAGCTTCCATCAGTACTGAGCTTGGGCTGTTCAGCAAAAGGCTGAAGACAACCCAAGATCTGCCTTCACCAAGATCTGTTGGGCTCAGTCATTGAAAGAACCTCTGGAGGCATGTGAGTTCTGTGAGGCAGGTTCTTAGTGAGTCACCATGCAGGGCTGACTGGTATATACCAGATTGATACATATTTAAACTTGATTCCAGTGCTGGGTCTGAAGTCAGTCAGCAAGAGGCTCAGGATGCACCAAGGCCAGCCTCCACCCACCTGGAGCCTATGTACCTTATGGTGGGGCAGGTTCTTAAAGTGTCATCAGAGTGAGAGCATTAGACTTCATCAGGCTAAAACATACTAAGATTTAGCTGCATAAAGGTTGGGCTCTGCCAATTAAGAGTACAAAGAAAATTATGCCCTCATTCCAAAGCCACACAACTCATTCTCTCCCTGTGTGTCTCTTACATCAGCCTAATTCCTCAAGAGCATCCCAAGAACTGCACCAAGGGTCTAAGCTTGCTGCCCCTAGCACACACCACAGCTGTGTGCATGAGGTTGGCAAGTCAGGTCCCCAGGGAGTTGGCAGGGTGGGGCTAGTGCTGCTCCACAGGCTAATGCCATATGGAGGGATGTGCTCAACCCAGGGAAGATGGTGTTTGCAGATGGCATGGGAGAGGAACTCAACACAAGAACATCAGCAACCGTCCCTCCAGCTGTCTTTCCAAAGCCACACAACTAAATTCCTCCCTGTATAACTCCAGATCCCTTCCCTATAAGCTGCCATTCCTCCACTAGACTCCAGGGTGAGTGCCTGTGAGCAAGATTTTGTGTGCTGGCTCTTTAAGAGGCTCCCTAAGTTCCTAGCACTCTCCTGTCTCACCTTGGCAGACAGACTCCCCACTTAATTTCATAGCCAGACGTTGTGTGGGCCTCTCTTCCCAGCCCCAGTACTCTGGAATAAGGAGCCTTGCCTGGGGTTGAAACCACTCACTCCTCAAGGCAGACCTCTGCAGCTGAGATACCCTTCTGGATTTTCAACCCTTTACATGTTTGTGAGGCCAGCCCTTTTCACTTCTCTGCGCCTTCTACCAGTGTCAACGGGACTTCTTCTGTATATCTTTAGTTAAGAGCATCTGTTTAGCTAGTCTTCAGATGGTTATCTAGGTTGATTATTCTATAATTTAGTCGTAATTTTTATATGGTCCCTGGAGGAAATGGGTGTAATCCCAAACCACTCTGCCATCTTGAGTAGAGAATTCTACTTTCAAATTGAGTCCTTCAACTCACAGAGAGGTAACAAAAAAACAAATGTGTAGAATCCAACTATTTTATTTTATTTTATTATTTATTTTTTCAAGGTATCACTTTTTTTAATTAAATTTTATTGTTGTTGTATTACATCCATCCCCTTTTCACTCTCCTCTGTCCCCTTCGCTACCTACCTGCCCACTCCCCACTGAAGTTAATCCCACTTGTCCATGTCCATGGTTTTTCCATACTAGTTTCTTGACTAAACTGCTCCCCTTCTTTGCCTCTTCCTCCTCCCTCCCCACTCTCCCCTCCCCACGCCCCCCTGCCTACCGAAGGTCTATTCATTATATTCATGTATCTGGTTCTGTTTTGCTTGTTGTTTGTTTTGTTCATTATTGTCCTGTATTGGGTAAGATCATATGGTATTTGTCTTTCACTGACTAGCTTATTTCACTAATCACACTACTTTCCAGTTCCATCCATGTTGTTACAAAGGGTAGGAGTTCCTTCTTTCCTTCTGCTATATAGAATTCCATTGTGTAAATGTACCAAAGTTTTTTGATCCAATCATCCACTGATGGGCACTTAGGCTGTTTCCAACACTTGGCTATTGTCAATAGTGCTGCTATGAACATAGGTGTACATAGGTTCTTATGAATTGGTGTTTCAGGATTCTTTGGGTATAGTCCTAGTAGTGGAATTATTGGATCAAAAGGCAGTTCCATTTTTAGCTTTTTAAGGAAACTCCATAGTGTTTTCCATAGCGGCTGCACCAGCCTGCATTCCCACAAACAGTGCACCAGGGTTCCCTTTTCCTCACATCCTCACCAACACTTGTTGTTTATTGATTTGCTGATGATTGCCATTCTGAGAGGTATGAGGTGGTATCTTATTGTGGTTTTAGTTTGCATCTCTCTGATGGCTAGTGATGTTGAGCATTCTTTCATATGCCTCTGGGCCCATTGTATATCTTCCTCTGTGAGTTGTCTGCTCAGGTCCTTTGCCCATTTTTTAATTGGGCTCTCTCCCTGGTGTTGAGTTGCATAAGTTCTTTATATATTTTGGAGATCAAACCCTTGTCTGAGGTATCATTGGCAATTATGTTTTCCCATACAATTGGTTCCCTTTGAATTTTGCTGGTGTTTTCTTTAGCTGAACAGAAACTTTTCAGTTTAATATAGTCCCATTTATTTGTTCTTTTATTTCCTTTGCCCTTAAAGAAGTATCAGTAAACATATTTCTGCACAGGATACCTAAAATTTTACTGTCTATATTTTTCTCCAGGACCTTTATTGTGGCACTGCTTATGTTTAAGTCTTTTATCTATATTGAGCTTATTCTGGTGTACGGTGTAAGTTGATGGTCTAGTTCTATTTTTTTGCATGTTGCTGTCCAGTTCTCCCAGCACCACTTGTTGAAGAGACTGTTTTTACTCCATTTTATGTTCCTTCTCCCTTTGTCAAATATTAATGGACCATAGAGTCCTGGGTTTATTTCTGGGCTCTCTGTTCTGTGCCATTGATCCATATGTCTATTCTTATGCCAGTACTAGACTGTTCTTTTTTTGTTTTGTTTTGTTTTTTTTAACTTTATTGTTGTTGTATTACATCTATCCTCTTTTGGCTCCCCTCTGTCCCCCTCCCCACCCACCCAGTATCCTTGTAGTATTGTTTGAAGTCCGGTATTGTGATTCCTCCTACCTTGTTCTTCTTTCTCAAGATTTCTGTGGCTATTCGTGGATGTTTTTTGGCTCCATATAAATTTTTAAAGTATTTTTTCTATCTCTGTGAAGTATGTCATTGGTATTTAAATTGGGATTGCATTGAATCTATAGATTGCTTTGGGTAGTATGGACATTTTAATGATGTTAATTTTTCCCATCCATGAACATGGTATATGCTTCCATTTATTTGTATCTTCCTTAATTTCTTTCTTCTGTGTTCTATAGTTTTCTGAGTACAGGTCTCTTACTTCCTTGGTTAAGTTTATTCCTAAGTACTTTATTTTTCTTGTTGCTATGGTAAATGGGATTTGTTTTCTAGCTTCTTTCTCTGATGTTTCATTATTGGTATACAAAAATGCTTTTGATTTCTGAATATTGACTTTATATCCAGCTATTTTGCTAAATTTGCTTATTAGGTCCAGTAATTTTTTGGTGGAGCCCATCGGGTTCTGTATGTACACTATCATGTCATCTGCAAATAATGACAGTTTGGCTTCCTTCTTTCCAATTTGGATCCCTTTGATTCCTTTTTCTTCTCTGATAGCTATGGCTAGAACTTCCAAAACAATGTTGAACAGAAGTGGAGAAAGTGGACAGCCTTGTCTTGTTCCTGATCTTAGGGGGAAAGCTTTCAGTTTTTGTCCATTAAGTATGATGTTGGCTTCAGGTTTCTCATAGATGGCCTTTATTATGTTGAGGTATGCTCCCTCTGTTCCCGTTTTGCCAAGGGTTTTTATAATAAATGGTTGCTGTACTTTATCAAATGTTTTTTTCAGCATCTATTGATATGATCATATGGTTTTTGTCTTTCATTTTGTTGATGTGGTGTATTACATTTATTGACTTGTGAATGTTGTGTCATCCTTGCATCCCTGGGCTGAAGCCCACCTGATCATGGTGTATGATCTTTTTAACGGATTGCTGGATCTGGTTGGCCAATATTTTTTTAAGAATCTTAGCATCTATGTTCATCAGAGATATTGACCTACAGTTTTCCTTCTTAGTTGTGTGTTGACCTGGTTTTGGGATTAGAATAATGTTGGCCTCACAGAAAGAGTTTGGGAGTCTTCCCTCTTCTTAGATTGTTTGGAATAGATTGAGAAGGATAGAAGTTAGTTCTTTCTTAAATGTTTGGTACAACTCACCTGTGTAGCCATCTGGTCTGGGACTCTTGTGCTTTGGGAGATTTTTGATTACTTCTACAATTTCACTAGTTGTTATTGGTCTATTCAGGCTTTCTGCTTCTGGATTCATTTTTGCTAGAGTACACATTTCCAGAAATTTGTCCATTTCACCCAGGTCATATAGTTGTTTGTACTAATTTCTCACAATCCTTTGTATTTCTGAAGTATCAGTTGTGATTTCTCCTCTGTCATTTCTGATTCTGTTTATTTGGGTCCTCTCTCTCTTTTTCTTGACAAGTCTGGATAAAGGCTTGTCAATTTTGTTTATTTTTTCAAAGAGCCAGCTCCTGGATTTATTGATTCTTCAAATTGTAATTTGAGTCTCTGAGTTATTTAATTCTGCTCTGATCTTGATGATTTCCTTCCTTCTACTTGCTCTGGGCTTTGTTTGTTGTTGCTTCTCTAGATTCTGCAGTTGTATGGTTAGGTTGTTTGTATAAGCTTCTTCTGTCCTTTTTAGGTAGGCCTGAATTACTACAAATTTCCCTCTGAAGACTGCCTTTGCTGTGTCCCATTGGTTTTGGGCTGTTGTGTATTCATTGTCATTTGTTTCAAGAAACTTTTTTATTTCATCTTTGAACTCATTGTTAACCCATTCATTACTTAAAAGAATATTATTCAGTCTCCATGAGTTAGTGTTTTTGGTTTTTTTCTTTTTAGTTTGGTTTCTAATTTCATGCCACTGTGATCTGAGAAGATGCTTGGTATGATTTCTAGTTTCCTGTATTTGTGTTCTACCATGTGGTCTATCTTAGAGAATGTTCCATGTGCATTTGAAAAGAATGTGTATTTTGCTTTTTTGGAGTAAAAGGTTCTGTATATATCAGTTAGGTCCATTTCCTCTAGAGTGTTGTTCAATGCCACAATATACTTGGTGGGTTTTTTTTGTTTGGAAGATCTGTTCATTGTTGATAATGGGGTGTTAAAATCCCCAACTATTAGTGTGTTGCTATCTATATCCTTCTTGAAGTCCTCCAAGATTTTCCTTATATATTTCAGATCTCCTATGTTGGGTGCATATATGTTTATGAGAGGTATATCTTCTTGATGGATTGTTCCCTTAAGTATTATGAAATGTCAATCTTTGTCTCTTTTTATGGCCTTCATCATAAAATCTATTTTTTCTGGAATAAGTATTGCTACTCCAGCCTTTTTTTCATGTCCATTTGCTTGATATATAGTTTTCCATCCCTTCACTTTCAATCTGTGTGGATCTTTTGTTCTGAGGTGGATCTCTTGAAGATAGCATATATGTGGGTCATGTTTTCTTATCCATTCAGCTACCCTATGTCTTTTGATTGGCACATTTAATCCATTTACATTTAAGATTATTATTGACTGATACTTATTTATTGCCATTTTTCTCCCTTTATACCTATGTTCCTCTCTGTTTCTCTCTGTTTCTTCATCTTTTTAAAGCAGACCCTTAGCACTTCTTGCAATGCTGATTTGGTAGAGATGTATTCTTTTAGTCTTCTTTTGTCTGGGAAGCTCCTTATTTCTCCTTTCATTTTGAATAAGAGCCTTGCTGGGTAGAGTATTCTTAGTTGTAGGCCTTTGTTTCCCATTATTCAGAATATTTTTTGCCATTCCCTTCCGGCTTGTATTGTTTCTGTTGAATAATCATCTTATAACCTATTGGAGCCTCCTTATATGTTATTTGCTATTTCTCTCTTGATGCTTTTAGGATTCTCTATTTGTCTTTGCAATTTGCCATTTTAATTATAATGTGTCTTGGAGGGGATCTGTTTGGATTCATCCTCATTGGGACCTTCTGTGCTTCCTGAACTTGAATAACATTTTCACTCATCATGTTAGGGGAGTGTTCTATCACTACTTTTTTTAACAGGTTTTCCATTCCTTGTTTCTCATTTCCTTCTGGTATCCCTATGATATGGATATTATTGTGTTTCATGTTATCCTGCAGCTCTCTTAAAACCTCTTCTTTCTTGTTCAGCCTTTTATCATTCTGTTGCACTGTCGTGGAATATTTTTCTACATTGTCCTCCAGCTTGCTGATCTGATTCTCTGCTTCCTCTGGCCTGCTGTTGCTTCCTTCTACTGTATTCTTCAATTCAAAAATTGTATTCTTCATTTCCTCCTGGCTCTTACTGATAGTTTCAATTATGATATATTTCAATTATTAAAAATAATATCATTTTTAATGCTGGTGTAGTTCTCAGTAAGTTTCTTGTAGCTTCCCTGGAGTTCTTTGTAGTTTCCCTGGAGTTGTTTGTAGTTTTCTTTGAACTTGCTGAGCTTATTGAGCTTCTCTATCATAATTATTTTGAATTCCATATCTGATAGTTTGTTTGCCTCTGTTTCATTTAGTGGTCTTTCTGGGGATTCCTCCTTTCCTTTTAGCGATGGACTGTTTCTTTTTCTCCCCATTTTTAGATTTTGTTGTAATACAATCAGACTGTGATCAGCTGCCAGGCTAAGGAATTGCTAGGCTTGAAGGATTGATTTAGTTGTCATCCTATCAATCTGTGATCCACTACCAGGCTCAGATGCTGCTTGGGGTGACAGACCAATTCAGTTGTAAATCAATAAATCAGCTACCAAACTCAGGCCCTGCTGGGCTAGACTAGAGGTTCAATTATAATCCAATGGATCAGCCATCAGCTCAGGTGCAGCCTGATGGGACAGATTAAGATGTAAATCAATGAATCTGCGATTAGCTGCCAGGCTCAGGAGCCACTGGGCTAGACAGCAAGGTACAATTGTAATCCAATGAATCTGTGATCAGCCACCATACTCAGGTGGTGCTGGGCTCCACCGTAAGATTCTATTGTAATCCAATGAATCTGTGATTAGCTGCCAGGTTAAGGGGCCACTGGGCTAGACTGAAAGATTATGTTATGTAATCCAATGAGTTTGTGATCAGCCACCAGGCCCAGAGGCCAGTGGGCAGGACAACGTAACTCAGTTGTGAACCAATGAATCCAACATCAGCCACCAGGCTCATTTGCCACTGTGTGGGGCTAACTGACCCAGTTGTAAGTCAGAGTTTGTAATCCGCCTCCAGGCCCAGGGCTGCTGGGCAAGAAATATCTCTTCAGGTGCCAACTATTGCATCTATGCTCAGACAAGGCAGGGCAGGAGAGGTTTATTTAGATGTAAATCAGAGAATTGTGATCAGGTGCCAGACTCAGGCACTGCTAGGTGGGGCTATGAAGACCCTCATACAGAAGCCGCTTGGCGCAGGCCAGTCTGCCCAAGGTGTGGGTGATGAGTCAGCACCAGAATCCTCACAGCTGCCTCCCCTCTTCTCTCTTCCAAGCCACTGCCACAAACTCTCCCCACATGTCTCCAGCCCTCTCTGCTCTCCCTCCACTGGAGCCCAGAGTAGGTGGGTGCCAATGTATTTCCTTTGTGGTCACCCTAGTAGTTCTCTGTCTCCAGTACTCTCCTAGGCTAGTAAATTCCACAGCTTTCCACCCTTCTCAGCTGGATGCTGCTCCACTCTCTGCTGTGATGCTGTAGCTGAGACACCAGATGGGGGACCAGAACCCACCCATCTCAGGTGGAGCCCCAGTTCTGTCGCTTCAGCTGCTGCCTCTGGTGGGGGCCCAGCCAACCCTCTCGTGTTTCTGTGATTCCTACCTGTCACATTGTGATGAAGTAAGTGTCTGTCCTCTTCTGTTCTGTCTGTGGTTATAGGGCTTCTTTTCCAGAATCCAACAATTTTAATCCTACTTTCAGATGAAGACCTCCCAAAATGCCTTTTTATTTACATGGTAGAAAGATATAATGTGGAGTCAGCTTTAGATTTTCTTCTAGGTTTTAGCTGGTGCTGCTACATTTTTTTCTCACAATCACTTAGGAAATATCTTTTTTTTTTTTCTAATTTTATATTCTTTCCTTATTTATGAAACTACTATGTAAACAGGCTATCCAAGACTATAAACACAGTGATGCTGATATAGGTTACACAGTCTTCACCATGTTTGGCACTGCATTCTATGATACTGGGACATCTACCAACTTACAACTTACAACTTCTTATCTTTTACTTATGTTTAATTTCATGGTGATTAATCAGAATATTAAACATTCAATATTTAGAAGTCAAGAATTTGTATTCAAACTTGTCTTTTTATCAAAACCTATAATTTATTGAATTTAATAAAATTCAACTCCTTCATATATACATATTTAATTAATTTAAAATAATTAACCCATGAAATAAAATTGGAATACAAAACTGGAAATCAGATCTCTCACTGGAAAGATATGTGTTTGTTAATATAATGGCATCTCAGTCTATTTTGTATTTTGAAGAAAACTTAGATTTCTTCAGTTAAAAATATGCTCTGAGACCAAGCAAGAAAGCTAGCTCTCAGAATTGGGAGTAATGGGGCCAATATCATATAAAAGACAGCATTAAAGGAGTCCAGCTTAATCAATTTTCTGAAGTTGCCATTCAGCTGTATGTAGAGCTGTAGCAGTTCAGCTCTGTGTAGAGATAAGGATGTGAAGTAGCAATTTGATTATCATATCAATCTTTTAAAAGTATATATAAATTAGAGATCTGTGTAGATGCATCAGGGTTCAATTGCAAAGAACTGAATTGCTTCAATTAGTTTAAGAAGTAGTTTACTATAGGCATTAGTTAATAAAAGTATTGAGTTAAATTAACAGAATTAAGAGTAACCTTTCAAGAATGATTAAATAGCCCCTTCTGACATGGCTCAGAGGACTGAATGCCAGCATGTTACCAGTTTGATTCCCAGTCAGGGCACATGCCTGGGTTGTAGAATAGGTCCCCAGTTGGGGGTAGGGAAGAGCCAACCACACATTTGATGTTTCTCTCCCTCTCTTTCTTCTTCCCTTCCCCTCTCTCTAAAAATAAATAAAGAAAATCTTTAAAAAAAAAGAAATAAAAAGAAAGAAATACCAATTCAAAAGAACATATGCACCCCTATGTTCATAGTAGTGCTATTTACAGTAGTCAAGTGCTGGACAATCTAGGTGCCCTTCAGTGGATGAATGGATCAAAAAACTGTGGTACATTTACACAGTGGAGTTCTGTGCAGCAGAAAGAAGAAACTTCAACCATTTGTGATAGCATGGATGGAACTGGAGAATGGAATTGGAGTGTATCATGCTTAGTGAAATAAGCCAGGCAGCAAATAAATACCATATGTTCTCACTTAGTACAGAAGACTATGAACAAAACATACAGGCAAGCATAAAGAAACAAGAGACATGGAAAAAAAAAAAGAGCAGAATGATGGTGACTAGTGGGGAGGGGGAGAAGGTGGAAAGCAGGGGCAGGGATCAGATGAGGAGCTATTGAGGATGACCCAAGGACATGGATGCAAGCTGGGGATTGACTGAGGGAGGGGAAGTGGGGGAGGAGGCAGGAGAGCGCAATGGGGGTAAAAATGAAACAATTGGAATACAACAATAATAATAAAATTAATTTTTAAAAAAAGTATGACTACACCCTGGCTGGTGGCTCAGTGGATAGGCACTGGCCTTCGAACCCAAAGGTCGCTGGTTTGATTCCCCAGTCAGTGGACATAACCAGGTTGCAAGCCAGGTCCTTAGCTGGAAGCAGGTGAAAGGCAACTATACATTGATGTCTCTCTCCCTCTCTGCCTCTCTCTCTTTCCCTCTCTCTGGAAATAATAAATTTTTAAAAAATGAAATAAAAAAAAGAGAATGACTAAATAAAGTCAAACTATAGGGTGGAACCATATGGAAGACGCTGATGTCTTCTAAAAGTAGGAAGCCACCCTCCCCAGGGCACAGTCCACCACCATAGTTTAGAAACTGCGATGGTCAGGATGGCACCACATTTAGAAAGCTACTATAATCTGGGGCCCTCAGCTCTTTTTGTCAGTTCCAGAATCTCACCATGCTTGCTGTGATTTGCACTAACAAAATAGATGTCCCTTACCCGGCTTCTTGACTCCCGTAAAGCTAGTGGTTAGACAGCAAGTCATTCGTTAATGCTGCCACAGCAGGGAGAGAGAAGGAAAAATAATGACTCCATTACTACGCTTGCCTGCAGAAAAGCAGAAGCTGTGGACATTTAACCTCCATCTCACTTCTACATTCAAATCTCAGGCATGTGCATTTGACCAGCTGAACCTGAAACATAATGAGATCCCTGACTACAAGGGACTCTTGGAAATAGTTTTTGTTTCTCCATCTTCTTTAGTACAAGAAGACACACTAGAATGAATGTGAAATGAATGTTGAACACTAATGTACCATATCCTTTTGGTTATTCAATACCCATATGCTTGCTATTCCCAATTCAACAACTCCCCAAAGGCAACAATTAGCAATGGTGATGTTCCATCCTGACAGAGTGCAAATATCTCACACAAATGAGAATGCATTTGCCATCTCCTTAGAGGTGAGACCCAAAGAAAGTTCCACCAGTTGATCTGTCCATCTCAGGGTGAATGTTTATTCCTTTCCCAATGAATTATATTAGAAAGTTACCTACCCACAACTCTTTATATAAAAATATAAGAAGAAATGAAGGGGGCTGAGTTACTTAATATTTATACACAAAACAGTACAAGGATGAAAATATGGCTATTACAGTCTTCACTTCATAAAACTGCAGTTGCAATTTGTGACTTCCTTCCTTTTTTCTCTACGCATTTCTTACTCCTTGTGCCTTCAGTCAGCATCTAGGCAAGTAGAGGCCTTTCATAGAGTATCATGATGCAATATTATTTTTTCTGAGATAAGATCTTATACTGATTTTCTATGGACCCAAAGGTAAATGGCAGTCCTAGGCATGTTCCAGAATGGCTCAAGTTTCAAACAAACTCTACGCTATCTACTTTGCATAGCAGCAACCTTAGCTGAATAAGAACATGAAAAATATGGTGTTCTGCTTTCTAGCCTGTCCAATAGACCAAGCACTTGAAGCAGGATAAAATGGTGCAGTGAGAGATACACTTCTTTCACCACAGTGATAAACTGGGAAAAGGGAACTGCTTTCCCATTACCTTGGCCACAATAAAAACTGTTCCTGTGTGCATTTAGGCACGTTAAGGGTTTAGGGTCTGAAAAAGTTAAGCTTTTGGTACACAGAAGCAATTACTGAATCTTTCAAAGGAATTAAGTTTGGTATGAGATCAGCCCCAAGCATTCCAGAAATGATCAGGAAAGATCATCTGAATGCACAAATTGTGCTTTGACAACAGTTCTTCCTTTGTGCCTCCCTTCCTAATCCAATATATTTTATTTATTTTTGTTATTACAGTTGTCCCAATTTTCCCCCTTTTGCCCCACTCCACCCAGTACCCCATTCCTAATCTAACAGTATGGTTCTTCTACATTTAGACTACTGTCATGAGGCTTCTGTCATCTTTTCTCTATTAAACCCATACACCTTGTGTGATTCACCTTTATGCAAGGCCCAAGGGGAGATATTCTTCATTTTTCTTTCTCACGTAATTCATTCCAAGTTCCATAACTTGCAATGGCAAATGGTTCTGATGACCTATGAGAGATGAGCACCTCTTCAATTTATTTGAATGATTCTTCCACCACATTCTTCATAAGTCGCTCCTTCGGTGCTTTGCTCAGTATTGGTCAGCACAGATGCAAATCGGGCAGTGACTAAGATTGTGATTTTGGTCTCATTAGTAGGATCTGTTCATTGAATGACACAAGACTAATTTCCACAGATGGGTGTGAGAAACATTTTTTTCTTAAGTTCAGATAATCACAAGTGCAGGGGAAATTTTAAAATTAATCTGTCATGTGACAATTTGTTGACAGGTTAGTTATAGGAAAGACGTGGAACAAGAAGATGCAGCAGAAACCGTCAAAACCAGGGGGAATGAGTCATCTGTCATCCTGACAGGATTAGAAGGAAATACATTATATCACATCACAGTGAGGGCCTATAATGGAGCTGGATATGGGCCACCTAGCAGTGAAGTGAGTGCAACCACCAAGAAATCCCGTAAGTGACCTGGGCTTTTTGTTTGTTTCAGCCTAAAGGGAAACATCTTTCATTTTTTAGCATTTCTGAAAGCCAGGTGAGGTACATAAGAAGCAGAGTTGAAGGGGCGTTTTCATTCACAGTTGTGCTTCACTGCTTAGATCTGAATTCCAAAACTAGCTTAGACAATTCTGCATTCACAGTAGATGAAGGTTATCTTCCTGGGAAACAAGGCTAAGCGATTTTGACACAAAATGGAGATGAAAGGATTCAGGTTTAAAAGCTCAGGAGAGAAACTATTAAAATGACACCCCTGGAGCAAAACCCTCCTTCACTGGAAAGAAGCCTATAGTGCCAGCCAACTATTAAAACGCATGAGGCTGAAATGCAAGGATTTAAGTGAGGAAACATATTTCAGACTCCTGGTCATCAGTTCTTTCACTTTTTATTTTGCAGCCCCTAGTCAAGCACCCGGAAACCTCCGGTGGGAGCAGCAAGGCTCTCAGCTTTCTCTGGGCTGGGAACCTGTCAGACCATTAGCCAACGAATCTGACGTCATGGGTTACAAGGTCAGTGTTTCTGCACTCTCTTGGGTCAACAGGCATCTTGAACACTGATATTATGAAGATCTACAATTAATAAGGCATAAAAAGACTCCTTAACTATCAGTTGTTTATCATTTTCTACCTGTATCCCTAGAAAGGGCCTTTCTGCAGCAAGGAAGCCAAGGTGATCAGAATCAGCTTCAGGCCCTGGCTGGTGGCACAGTGGACAAGGCGCCAGCCTGCAAACTCAGGGGTCACTGGTTCAATTCCCCAGCCAGGGCACATAACCAGGTTGCACGCCAGGTCTCCAGCCAGGTCTGTAGCTGGAGGCAGGTGAAAGGCAAGCATACATTGATGTCTCTCTCCCTTTCTTCCTCCCTCCTTTCCCTTCTCTCTGAAAATAATAAATAAAATCTTTAAAAAAAAGAATCAGCTTCAGCTGCACCAGGCATAGGAAGGGAATGAGCAGGAAAAGCTACAACAACCTGAATAGAGGGCCCCATGAAGCAAGGCATGGGAGCCAGCACAGCATGGGAAGAGTGTCCCAGCATAGGGGGAGTATCCTGGTGTTCTCTCCCCACAGACACACTGTGCTGGCAGATGGCAAAGATGGGATGACTTAAATTGATAGAAAAATTCTCTGTTAGCAAAGAAACAGAGAAGAAAAAAATGCTAGCACCAGCACAGTGCATGGGAAAGAGTTCATGGAGAGAGACAGAACATTCCAAAATATATATGATATTGTATGGTCATACTGCTTTGCATCAGCAAGGGATCTGGAAATAGGAAAACATTTAAATAGTTTGTTTTTGATAAAAACTTTGTCTCTGATTTTTAAATATATGTGACCTATGTACAGAATTGGCTGAATTTCAAATTCTCATCCATACATCAGGTTCTATTTATTGTCTTAAACTCCAGACAGAATCATTATTTGATTATTATCTGTAGCAGAATTTAAACATATTTCAATGATAAATATTTAGACTGAAAAACAACAGTTAGCTGGCTTTTCAACTACCAGACATGGCAACATTTACTCTATAAAGTGAGAAAATTCTGAAGCTTAAAAATAAGGAGTTATAAGTGGAATTTTAAAGGTAAGTGCAATAATATCCAGTAAGAATATTTAAAGACACAAACTGCAGCATTTCTTACAGAGTATAATTGTGTGGGTCACAGATACCCTCACATTCAAACATAAACACTCAAATCTATCATAATCCTCAGGGATATTGAGTTTGACCTTTTGTTAAAGGGCAGGTAAGCTGTTTTCTGAACCAGTTTCTTGTTCTCTTTTTTCCCATATGCTTTCCCCTGTCCTCACAACTTGTCCTCCAAGACAAACATATCCTTCAATGATTAGGGATAACAGAACACCCAATAAGAGTGATAGACTATCCAAGTATCCAAAAACAAATCTAACATCCCTCGAATTATAGCAAGCAATCTCCCAAACTGGAGCAGCAAATAGAATACAAGAAGAGCTAGATGAAAGCATACGCTGCCTGGAAGAGCCATTTGGCTTTAGGCACCTCTCAGGTGAGAAGAGAAACATCATAGGACCTGCAGAATACATGAGGTTGAACATAGTTGCCCCAGGTGAGATGACTCTATCTTTGTTCACAATTGCCACTTCTAGCTCTGTCATTGCTCTTCCTCTTTATATATGACTGTCTCCCAACCAGGCTATAAATGAATGAAGGCAAGAACCCTGTCTTACTCTCCTTTTTATCCCCATTGCTTCTAGAATGGAGCAATAAATGAATTACTTTTGACTCAGCTGGGTAGTAGCCATCAACGTAGATAGGTTTTTCTTGTTTATTCAACTTAGGTATCAGATAGGGCTTTCCAGACTCCTGAGATACGTGTACACTTGGATGCATGTTGTATTACATGCCCTGTGGAATTTTCAAACCCACCTATGTTTTTCTATAATGTCTCAGGAAGCTTAAAGTTTATGGCCATTCTAGTTCATTGATTTCCATTATCTTAGAGCTTTCCTTCATCTTATATTTACTACAGATATGGGACTCAGCCTCTTTTCTGTGATTCCCATAAATTAAAAGGACTCCCATAAAATGACTTATACTATCCTCTCTACATTTATCTATGCTTTAAATTTTTCATAATAAAATAATTAAGATGGAAGCAGTATACATTATGTCAAATATATATCAGACTTTATGGAAATTGGGAGGGATTGTAAATTGAAATATACAACACAGGTAAATATTTGAAATTGCCCATAAAAATTTTTTGTCCTTTTTTTTTTTTTTAACTATAGTTACTATGCTGTACATTACTTCTTCACAATTTATTCAAGTTCCTGTTATTTTTTGTTAAGTATAGTTGGTGTATGATATTGTATTAGTTTCAGGAATACAAAGCAATTATTTGACATTAATATACCTTACAATGTGATTACCACACCAAGTCTAGTAATCACCTATGCACCATGCAAACTTACCACAATATTATTGACTTTATTTATCTTCACTCCTTTCATCCATTCTCTACCCACTTTCCCTCTGGCAGCCATCAGTTTGATCTCTGTTTCCATGAGTCCTGTTTTGCTTTGTCTGCTGGTTTGTTTTCTTTTTTTAGATTACACATATAAGTGAAACTATATGGTATTTGCTTTCTCTGTCTGACTTATTTCACTTAATATAATACCCTCTAGGCTTATCCATGTTGTTGCAAATGACAAGATTTGATGCAGCCACTAGGAAAAATACGGAGATTTTCCAAAAAACTAAAAATAGATCTACCATGGCCTAGCAATTCCACTTCTGAGTATTTATCTGAAGAAAATGTTTAAAACACTTCATTTGAATAGATGAACTCCTATGTCCATTAGAGGAAAAGTTATAGCCAAAATATAGATGCAACTTAGGTGTCTTTCAATATATGAATGGATAAACAAGATTCTGTTTTTAAAAGTGTTTTCAGCCACCCTATAGCCAATGTATTCTCAATGGTACTTGTGGGTCCACCTTCTTTTCACCCAGATTCTATTCATCTTGCTGACTCCTTATCACCCACTCATTGCCACTGGGGTTTCAGGATCCTCGCCCTCTATAATGAAGAGTAATTTTCTCCATTAACTATTCCCCAAATGCTCAGTTGGTAAATAGTCCTTTAATAGGATCCATCCTTTTCAAGGGCACTTGTGAGTAGAACCAGGAAAAAAAAAGTCATTTTGTAATATTCTTAAGCACACTTATCCTATTAACTTATTACCATGTAACATAGAGATTAGCTGTTTCCAAATTATGATTTAGAACAGCACATCTATATTAATTTCTTGCTTAGGAAAATCTTTTTAGATAATACACTGCCCTTGGTATTTCTAGGTAAAATTTCAGGATAGTCTTGGCAATACATTAGATAATTTCCTTTATGCCTAGATAGCTATCATCACAACTGCCAATCTATAAACATCCAGATTTTCAAGGTACTCCCTAATCTCCTTCCTGTCAACAACTATTGTGTTGATAACTTTTTAACCTTCTTATATTTCTCATTCTTATTCATCTTTTCTGAATCAGTACTTTAAAATGAGCCAAGACTCTCTGAAGCACCTAAGACTAACCATGAATTTAATGTATCTTTTCATTTAGTATACATACTTACCAACTCACAGCACTACACCTCCCTGGATATAGTAATAAAAATCACATTTAATCACAAACTCCTTTTGCTACCATTAATTGATATTTTTCTCCTTTCACCTTTTGTTCCTAAATCTCAACTGATTTACAAATTTTTCTTCAGCTCCGGATTTTATAGCAAAATTAGATATGCATTACTGGCTACATTTTTCTTTGTCATAAAAATTGTAATTTATTGAACCATAATAACAATGTCCTCTAAAATAGTCACTCCCCTGTCAATCCTCACCAATGTACATCCTTTCTCATTGCCATATATTTGCTTTCTAATTACTTCATGTGGATGATCAGAATTCTAATTCGTTATACTGCTACAGTCAAAATTAGAAGCATAAATTCTGATACAAGTCATTTTTAAGCCAAAAGTTCCTGTGGTAGGCATCCTTCAAAAAGTGTTTCTGATTCCCCAAATCTTGACTAAGCACCCACACTGTATATTGCTTTACCATCAAATGTGTTTCCTATTGCAGGGCATATCACACTTCATTGCACTATTATGTATCTCCATTATGCATTAGACTAGGTGCCATGAGGCCAGAAACCATGTGATCTTGTTCTCTGATGAATTTCCAGTATATAACTCCAGGCCTGGCCCACATGAGATGCCCAGTAAATATTCCACAATGTTCTTATCACTTTGCAACTACATTGAGGCTATGGCTTCCTTGCCTGTAAGAATTTCAGTAGTTATAATTATTGCACACGTTATACTTTTATACAGAAATTACTTCTCTGAAGTAAATTTAAATCCATGAACAATAAAACAAGTGAAATGGAGGGAGTGTGCATTACCAGAATGTAGAAGGAAAAATCTAATACAGTCATACTTTGATATATAAAAATAATGCTTTTATAAAAGTATTCTTTCTAAAATAAAAAGTATGTTAGCGCAAGCTAAAATCACACTTTTGTAGAAAAAATATTATAAATTTTTGTCTAGATTCCAAAGCCAGTCCATATTTTATGAAGCAAATGTGAAATGCTGACCAGTGACAATTAACAAGAATGAAACTGAAGTAGCTTTGTCTTATCACATTTACCATGCACCAGGTCCTCGGCAAGGTATTTTACATGCATCCTCTCATTTCATTCTCCTAACAAACCGTAAAGTAAGTGTTATTATCTCTACAGTAGAAGCATTTGAGATTTAGAAATGTTAGTGACTTGCCCACATTTTCCCAAACAGGAATGTGTAGGAAATTATTTTTATTTTACAGGAGATTTGTTTTGAATCCAGATCTGTGATTGCAAAGCCATTGCTCTTTCCATGGCAAAGCAATTATGTTATTATACTGACAATTATGAAAAAGCACAGAAACAATAAGACTGAATAAAAATGCATTTTAACATGTCTTAACTGCTATTTGATTGTTAGACAAAAAATGTTTATTGGTGGTAAATGAGTAGAAACAATACAATGTAGTGAAATAGCTCTATGCTGATCATCAGGATACTAACCAAACATAATTTCTATCCTAACTATCCACATAAGCCTGCACAAACCTCTGTGACCTTAATATTTTGATAAAAAAAAACAGGATAATTGTGTGTCTTAATTTATTGCTCTGAAACTCTGACATGCCATATTCAATTCTAGTACCAAAGATCAATATCCAAAAAGGTTTAACTTTGCTTACCCCATGTATCCAAGTGCCAGTTCACCAAAACGCAAGCAACTGCAAAAGTAAGAATAATAAAAATTTTATTTGCCAGCCATTTTCTACATTGTGAAGAGTTTGCTATATATATATATTTATCAATTTTTTATTTCTTTCAAATAGTTAAAAGATGACAGCTTGGACTACTCCCCCAAGATACTGTTCATTTCAATTACCAGGACTAAAAGATGCCCTGTCATCTGTCCCCTTGCTACATACTTTCTAGCCTCATTTTTCATGTGTCTGTCTTTCCATAAATCTTCTCTCCATTCCATTCCCCAATGATATGGTTTCCTATTGTTCAGATGTATATTTTAACCTTCTCTTGCCTCTTCCTAGGTAAGCTCAGGCATCACCTCCTGTGAAAAGCCCCCAGACTGAATTAAACTCTTGTACTTTCATTGAGCCTTCTATGTACTTCTAGTCATAGCACATACCACACACACATTACATTTGCTTGGGTATCTGTCTATGCTGCAATCTTCTACACTTGTCCCAGAGTGTGACATACAGTAGACAGTAAACATTTGAAATCCTCAATTAAATATCAAATGTTTAAACTCCTGTTATTATTTCTAGGTTTTTTACAGGCAAGAGGGCCACAGCAACAATCAAGTTATTGAAACAGAGAAACCTCAAGCGGTAGTACCACTCCCTGATGCTGGAGTCTATGTTATTGAAGTTCGAGCATACGGTGAAGGAGGGGATGGAACGGCTAGTTCCCAAATCAGGGTGCCATCATATTCAGGTAAGTTTTGACATACTGGGCTTAATTTGGTGACCACCAAAAATGTCCATATGATATAAGCCTCATCAAAATTAATATGATAGATTGCAAGGTTCAGAGATTGTGGAGGGTCTTTTTTCTCATTCTGTCATATCATCCTCTGACTAATACAAGCCATGGTGGTCTGCCCCTAACTGCAGAATTTCTATCAATCCAGAAAAGATTACACTTTCACCGAAATGTTCTTAGTTGTGAAACTTCCTTACCTTTTCTGGTCCTAAGCAGTATCTTGCCATTTGGGTTTTGAAATATTGCTTTTAAACTGGTATTTCTCTAGTTGGACATACCTATTCCTCTATTGTCTTGACTGACTTTATCATTAGATAATGGAGAGTGAGAAACTGGAAAGTTCCAAGGAAATGCTTTTTAAAGAAAAATTTGATCATGTCTATTGATTTCTAAATAAATTATACATTTTAGTGAGCCTCATCTTTGTTGTTTTGGGTTTTTTTTTCTGCTTTGACCAATAACATTATGTAAGTTTAAAGTGTACCTTTGTTATTTTGATGCACTCATGTTTTGCAAAATAATCACAAGCATAATCTTAGTTAATACCTTCATCAAATCATATAACTGCCATTTCTTTTTTGTAGTGAGAATATTCAAAATCTACTCTCTTAGCAACTTTCAAGGTGTACAGTGCAGTATTATTAACTAAAATCACCATGCTGTGTATTAGATCTACAGAAGTTATGTTTAAAATTACAGTTGTTACCAATATTAATAATTTCTAGATTTTACAGTCATTATATGTCAGTATGGTGAGAAGTACATTGCACACATCATCTTATTTAATCTTAGTAACAATCAGATGAGGTAGAAGGAATTACATATTCATATTTTACAGATAAAAATTAAGTATCTTGCCTAAGATCACACTATTACTAAGTGGAAGAATCAAGATTCAAATTCAGGTATGCTTGCCTCCAAGGCCATGTATCTTCACCACTACCATCATTATTATATTAGCAAGGGAAAACTGGTTAAAGGAAGGGAAGGTTGCACAAATTTGGACAAAAGTAACCACTTATTGAGGTAGTCAGAATAGGAAGCAAGTGATTTAAAGATGCAAATGTCTACCTAAGAAAGTCTTAAGCAATTTTTATTAAAGTCTTGTAAAGAGTGTTTAATGAACATTTAATTAATGAGTAATTATAGGCATTATTTATTAAGCAATCATCCCCAAGCATAATTGTAAACCTAAAGAGAAGTATCAAGTAATCTCCTGTAGGTCTCTGCATGTGGCTCTAATACATTCAAAATATTTATTTATTTGAATTAAGACCAGAAGTATTACATATGAATTTTTTTTGACACCACAAAGTGAGATAGGAGACAAATGTAGGAAAAACAAATCAGAAGATAGACTAAAACTTGGAAGAAAAGTTATTGACCTAATCCTTGATAAGTAAATTATTGCATAAAAATACAAGATGAAGCCCTGGCTGGTGGTTCAGTGGAAAGACACTGCCCTGCGAACCCAAAGGTCGTAGGTTCCATCCCCAGTCAGGGCACATAACCAGGTTGCAAGCCAGGTCTCCAGCTAGGTTTGTAGCTGGAGGCAGGTGAAAGGCAACTACACATTGTGTTTCTTTCCCTCTTTGCCTCCCTCCCTTCCCCTCTCTCTAAAAATAATAAATAAAATCTTTTTAAAAAATACAAGATAAGATAAAGGATATTATTGGGACAACTGATAAAACTTAAATAATGTCTGTAGGTTAAATTATGGCAACATTAATTTCCTATTTTTAAAAGTTATACTGTGCTACATAAGAAAATAACTTAGTTTTAGAAACTATGCTCAAAAGTATTTAGTGGTAAAGATGTATTATATCTGCAATTTACTCTCAACTGGTTCAGGAAAAGAATGTATTTATAGAGAGAATAATAAAGCAAAAATAATGAAACATAAACCTTTAAAGAATCAGAATGAATTATTTGTTCTATTCTTTAACTTTTTGTATATCTAAAATTATTTCAAAAGGAAAAATTAAGGATAAAAAATCAAGATTCAGGAAATATGACTTTTTCAGAAGTGCAAATAAAAAGACGTATTTAAATACATTGTGGCCACACAAAAAGTTAATATACTTTATAATTCATTTATCAAAGCATAGTTTCAAGAGCAAGAAAGGTAATAATGTGAGACATTGATTAGTGCACAATTGATCTGTTTAAATACATCTTGAAGAGCACTTTGAAAGACTGAAGATTATTTTGAAAAGTGACAAGGATGACATCTCTCTTTGCCTCATAATTTCACATTTCTAATAACAGCAATACAAAGAGCCTTTACTGATCCCTATACTTATATTCTTGGCATTACACTAAGTGTCTTTTGCATATTATTTTATCTTCATAGCAACCTCATGAATTAGGTATTTTATTTTTCTCTAACACTCCAAAGTTCCTTCCATATGTTAACACAATCAAATTCTAAAGTATCATCTGAATTAGATCAACCCCACACTGGAAATAAATATAAAGTCCTTGATTCTCCCATTTATATTTTAATTAACTGAAACTTCTAATTCATGAAAAAAAACAGAAAGCTCAACTTTTATGTTTTAGTTAAAACACTTTGTTGCAACCATTTCCTGGTTTTCCATAAAGTGAAATCTTATACTATTGTCTATCTTAGACCATAAAACATAAGCAATGATTGGTTTCACCTTATTTTCCAAAAACTACAAGCCTAAGAAGTTGCTTGTAAGCCTAAGGCTTGATCAAGTAAAATAGCTAGTTAGTTTTACAGCTGGGACTAGAACTTAGTTCAATGTTGCTGTTGCTTTGTGTTTTGTCTTGTTTTGTTTGTGTTATTAATCCAAAATAATATGTTTTTGTGAATTTTATGTGGAATTTGAGATATAGACTCCATTTAGCATGCTGTAAGTAAGATGTTTTTACAAAATGCCATGTAAGTTGATTTAACATGGACATAGCCACTCTCAAATAAATACAAAGGATATTTTCACAATTTTTGTTAAGTATGCACATGCCATTCTAGCAAGGCTTTGTATTCATGCCATTCTGTATATATGTAACATTCTCCAATCTGTTGATTAATAGGTTTTAGTAGTGTCTTAGCTGTAAAAATTTTCAAAGATATATATGTTGCTTTTGAATTTATGTGGCTTACCAAACAAATGGTTCTTCAGCTCTTAAGTAAACATTTGGAAAATATTTGACTCTATTTCTGTAATTAAAATCACCCCTACCATTTTATAATATTTAATCTGACCAGAGAGTATAACCTGACAGAAGAATAATTCCAAAATTGAGTGGTAGATTTTATCACTAATCTACTATTAAGGTTTAAACCAAGGCCAATCATTGTTTTAAGAGACACAATATACTAGAGTATCTGATTCCATTAACTCCTAGCTCATTGACTTTAAACTAGTTCTATAATCTTTCTTAGCCTAGTTCTTTCATCTGAAACATGGGGGTAAATGATAGTACTTCTGCATAGCAGTGTTGTGAGGATCAAATAGATAGCATGTAGATAGGGCTTAGCACATTTCATGGCACATTGTAAGCATTCATTAATATAGATCATGATGAAGACAGTCAGAACACTTTTGGCTTGAAAAATCATCCCTGAAGTTAGACCTAAGGGTAGCAGTTAGTTTGTGATTATGTAGAACTATCAAAACTACTTCAAACTAATCAATCCAGATTAGTCAGTTCAATGAAACAACCACCTTATACCAGCTTTGGTATGAGAATCCAGAATTTAAGCCTATTCAACTAAAACATCAATCCAATCAAGGACTTTTAAATAAATTACATAATGTGTTGTTATTATTATTAAATTGAAAAGTTGGCTGAAGTAAATTATAAATTCTTATTGCCACAAATCTCTATACATTATTTTTGCTCCATGCCCTCAACTATAGAAATTCTTTTATTATTCACACTTGCAATGTGGGATGTTTTCCATCAGTGTGTCATTGGTAAAATTTACACTGAGTCTTATGGTTAAATGCATTTGCTAGACATGACGTTGCCTTCTTAACACAGTACTCCATAAAACCTTTGGGGACCTCAGGCAATGTCTCATTTCATAAATGCCAGGACCACTCTCATCAGAAACAGAACCACCATTGCACTCATTTATTTTACAGACCTAAAAGCAACTCCTAGCCCAAACAAAATGAAAATAACTTGCTCCATTTACTGCTTCTCTTTTTTCGCAGGTGGAAAAATCACTAGTGCTCAGCCAACCCTCCACTCTCTCTCCACATCTTCATCATCGGTGACATTGCTCTTGGCTCTGATGATTCCTTCAACCTCTTGGTGAAAACCGCAGGCTTAATTTGCTTTTCTTTGCTTTACGTTGGTGATAGCAGTGATAGTGTAGTCTAAGTGGAGACCCAGGATGCTGAGATGAGCTTTAATAACTTGGGACAACAATGGTGCACTTACAGGAGGTAGGGGGGACTGTCACTCATCAGGTTTTTCTTTGTTGTTTTGTCAATGGAGAGGACAGTTCTTGGTCCGATAAAAATATGCAGATTGTTTGTAATGATTATTTTTGTATTTCTGTCAAATGTATTCTTTACTTTTTTATATGTTAGAATTTGATTTTATATCTAATGACTATAAGTGTGTGCCATCCATTTGTTAAGTAAGTGGTTTCTAGCAGATCTGTTTCATATGCAAATACAAAACTGAGAATGAAAGGTCTGGTGAAGACGCCAAATCTACTTTTTATTTCTTTTCCCTTTGACCGATATTTCAATTGACATAACGGCAGGAGATATGGTCTATTATAGGATAATGTCATGTGGTCCATTATAGGATAAGTACACAAAAGTATTCTCAAAAAATATTGTGTGATTGCATAGTGAAATAGCAAAATTTGTCAATATGCTATTCTATATGCATCCCTAGAGCAAGTTATTAGGGTAGGGAATAAGCCATTTGTATTAGTGCAAGATAGAAAAAGTGAGTCCAAATGAATCTAAATGATGTTGTTTTTCATCAAGTGCTATGTTATCTAGCTGCAAATATAGTAAATATTTATTTTTAATAATAAAAGGTAGTCTACAGTCACAAAAATGTGATTATTAAAACTGCAGCCACTGACTTGCTGGGAAGGGTGCTAACTTGTAAATGAAATGAATACAGACACAGCTTCCCATTTCCCCACCTATTGCCAAAATACAGTTTGAATTAGGTCCAAGGATTTCTTCTAATTGCAAATAATTTAAAGGACCATGAAAAATTATTGTGCAAATAATTATGTGTATGTCCAGCCTATAAATTATGATGATTCAGGTATAACAAATAAATTTTCATTTTTAAAAACACTTCCCTGCATCACATACCACTTATAAAATCTTATCAACTATTGAAATAAAAAGGATCTCCAGGACAAACTGATTTTCATTTTTAAATTAAGCTTTGGGAATAGGGCCTCTGTACAAGGTGAACCCCATTTGCTATTTACAGAGTCAACCTGGACCTAATGATCCTAGATGGTTGTTAGAAAGTGAGGTTAAAGGTTTCCACTTAGTCATACCTTACAGAAGTTCTAACCAACATGAAAATTTGCCAGAGTTTACATTATACCCAAGAAAATGCCTGAGGGATAGTTATTACAAATTCACATGCCAAAATAGCTGCCTGGATATTAACAGGTGATGTTAATATAAGGATAAAAAGCAATGTCTCTTATAAAATCTAAAGCTGTTCATTCTATTTGCATCTTTAACAGCAAGCAAAACGAAGCATATTGAGCTCACATTGCTGGATCTAGAAGTTAATTCCAGTAGAATCAGAGGAGAAATTAGAATTTCTGTTCTGAACATCCTAAAAGATTGGTTTCAGAGTCACAGCACAATTATTTATGCTGGTTACTACTCCTCCTCTTTTGGATGAATTATGTCCAAGACACCCCTAACCAAATAAAAAGTGATTTAACGTATTATTTCGGTTAACAGATTATTATAAGGAACAACTGTGGATAGCACATGTTGAAGTCAGTGAATACTAATGACCTTCCTTGAACACCTCCTTTGTAGTGGGAGAGGCTGGACTTTGAAGAGAGGGATGCTAACTCTTAGGCAGGCAAAACATGAGCTTTCTCAAGTGTAGTATAGTTTGCAGGAGCAAAATGTGTATCTGGAAAAAAAAGCAGCAAGGATATTAAAGAATGGACAAGGTTTTTTCATATTTAATTGACTGAACCATTTTCTTTATTTTTCATGGTATAAGAGTAGAACTCTTATAAAACAAAGCCCCAAAGACATAATGTCAGTATATGGCAAATTCAAATTAACCAATATTTTCAACTAGCTGATGGATGGTACATATCTGACAAAATATTTAAATACAGAATGTCTGCTGTTGTATTCTTACAGGAATCAAAGATATGGGATGTTTCTATTCAACATGCACAGAATATGTATTTTGCATCATAAACCTATTTTTAAAAATAGGTTTGAAATGTTTCTGTACTTATATATTGCATACTTGTTACTTTGTAGAAAACAAAAGAGCATTCCTTATCAAGGTACATTATTTTCAGCTGCATCTTGAGTGGGATAATAACCGCACAGTCTTAAGTCACTAAAGAGACTGTATTTTTGTATAATATCAATTGAACTATGGAGACAAAAACACTCCTCACAATTAAAAATTTCATGAAGGTGAAAGTTTTGCATATCCAAAATAAGGTACTGTGGACCCCATGTCAAACCGTTAAATATATTGTATACAGTCTGTATATATGTACTGTATATAAGGGTATATACCATGTGGAAGGCACAGTCAGATAATAATTCTGTGTACTGTTCTTGTAACATTAGATCTTTTTAATAAATAATTCTTTTTATTGACTTTTATCTTCTCTCCTGTCAACTATATGAATGACATTATCTATTTCATGCAAAACCCGGTATGCTTATGATTATGGTAATGTTTTCACACTGAAATGTCATTAGCTATAGATGTCCATGGTAGTTTCAACCTGACAATTGGAAGCTATATCAATCATATCAAGCCCTGGCTGGTGGCACAGTGGATAAGGTGCCAACCTGCCAACCCAAAGATCTCTGGTTTGATTCCCAGCCAGGGCACATAACCAGGTTGCAAGCCAGGTCTCCAGCCAAGTCCATAGCTGGAGGCAGGTGAAAGGCAATCATACATTGATGTCTCTCTCCCCCTCTGCCTCTCTCCCTTCCCCACTTTCTAAAAATAATAAATAAAATCTTTTTTTTTTTTTAAAGAATGAATTAAGCAAAGATAAATTCATAGACTCATGATTTCTCATGAAGGACACTTTATTCAATGAGTTTTGTAAAGAGGTTGGTAAATGAATACTTCAGCTTCTGTTAGGAACAGCATATCCAAATCTATTCCAGGTACAATTTTCCTAGATAGCCATTCACTCTTTTGTTCTCTTTTAATACTTATATACATCTCTACTGTGCCAGCAGTCACAACATGGTACAAAGATTTGTTCATGAGTGTTTCTCCTCCACTATCTAGTCTATGAGATTCACCAAAAGAGACTACATTATTTATCAGGGTTTCTCTCACCAGTTTCCAGCATAATACCCAGCACATATAAAGTTAGCCATTAATTGTATTTAGTTTACGGTTGGCCTTTAAAGTTTCCTTTACAAAGAGCTTCCCAGGCCTGAGTCATTATCTAAATCACCTGGGAACCCAAATCTCAGCACTCCAATTCATCAGGTCAGAGACTAGGAAAACTTTCATTTTCAAAATCTTCTCAAACACGAAATGATAGAACTAATGAAGAGAATTTGGAAATAGCTAGCAAATTTTTAAATATATTTATCTATCCTTTGACCTAGCAATCCTATGTCTAGATATCTATTTCAAAGAAGGGCTAGCAAAAAAAATGCAATGCTATGTTAATATACAAGGCATAAAACAGTGAAGATACACTTACTTTTGTCTGAGAAGCGGGAAGAATACAGACACCTGTTAGGTAATATTCTCTAAAAGAAATAATAGAAGAATAAACTAAAGACTAATTTGTTACCTACTAAGGAAGGAGAGAATGAGACATGGGGAATAAATGGGCACACAAGCTCTTTTTCAGTGTATTTATTTCATAGTTTTGACTTTTGGAAGTGCATAAATGTCTCATATTAATTTAAAAATCAAACAAAAGAGGAAAACAAAGCAATTTCCAAAAGATAAGAATAAGTGGAAACTAAAGAAACTAATTATATATCAACTGGTGGTTAATAAGCTAAAGTTTTTCTTTATAGAAGAATTATAACCACACAGATAAGTATTTTAAGTCAGTGTGTTAACACTATGCCCCTAATGGAGCTTACATATCAAGAACAACACACACATGCAGCGAATGTATAAAATTTTAAACTACATTAATTGGTCTTATAAGTAATAGAATTCATAACTAATAGAATTATTTTGAACTAGCCAATATATAAATATAAATGTTAAAATAGTTGGAGAATCACCTCTCTACCAGAAATAGACATATACAACAAGAAGAAAATCGCTAAGGGTATAGTTGACCTGAACAACACCATCAATCAATTGGATATAATTGACATTTTTATATACCACATCCAGAAGCAGAAAGATGCACATTCTTCTGAAGCTTACATGGAACATTTACCTAGATAGACCACACATTGGGCCATAAAATACACCTAATTAAATCTAAAAGATTAGAAGTCTTACAGTATTTTTTCTCAGATTATAATATTAACCTAGGGGGAAAAATAGAATGATAAATAGAAAACCAAAAAATGCATGGATATTAAATAATACACATCTAAATAACTTATACATCAAAGCAAAAAACTCAATAGAAACAGCCCAGGCTGGTGTGGCTCAGTGGATTCAGAGCTGGCCTATGAACCAAAAGGTCACTGGTTCAATTCCCAGTCAGGGCATATGCCTCAGTTGAAGGACAGGTCCCCAGTTAGGGGTGGGGGTTTGAGAGGCAACCATACATTGATGTGTCTCTCTCTCTCTTTCTCCCTCCCTTCCCGTCTCTCTAAAAATAAATAAATAAAATATTTTTTTAAAAGGGAGGAATTTAAAAATATTTTTAACTAAAAATGGAAACACAACCTGTTAAAATTTGTTGGATACAACAAAAACAGTGCTTAAAATTTTATAGCTTTAATAGTATAAGAAAGGAAGAGCTAAAATAATAATCTAACTTTCTACCTTAATAAATTAGGAAAGACAAGCAAAGTAAATACAAAATGAGCTGAAGAAAATTAATATTGAGAATTGGAGCAGAAATCAATGAAGCTGAAAACAAACCAAAAAAAAATCATTACAGAAAATCAACAAAACCAAAAGCTAGTTCTTTGTATAGATCAATAAAACCAATAAGCTTCTAGTCAAGATAACTAGGGAAAAAGAGAGAGCACATAATAATTAAGATCAGAAACGAGAGATGGGACATCATTTTAGAGTCTGTGAACATTAAAAGAAAGTTAAAGAAGTACTATGACCACAAATTTGATAACCTAGATAAAATTAAAAAGCCATTTTCCAAAAACACATACAAGAAAAAATAAGACCATCCTGAATAAGCCTATATCTGTTGAAGATATTGAATCAATAATTAATAGCCTTCCAAACAGAAAGCAATAGGCCCAGGTAGGTTCATTGGTGAATTCTACCAAATATTTTTTAAAAATGTTTTTTATCAATTCTTTACAATCTCTTTCAAAGGGTAGAAGTCAAGGGAATACTTCTGAATTCATTCTATGAGGTCAGCATTACCCTAATACCAAAACCAGACAAAGATATGAAAAGAAAGGAAAACTAAGTAAATTCCAGCAATGTATAAAAAGAATTATACCCTACAACCAAGGGAGAATTATCCCACATATGCAAGGCTGGTTAAACATGCAAAACACAATTACTATGATTTATGACATCAACAGGCTAAAAAATAAAAATCACTTGATTAAATCAATGCATACAGAAATAGCATTTGACAAAATTCAACACCCATTTATTATAAAAACTCTCAGCAAACTAGGATTAGAGGATAACTTTCTCAACTTGATAAAGCATAACAACAAAATCTCAGCAGTGATCATCATACTTACTGCTGAGAAGCTAGGTTTCCCTTAAGATTGGGACAAAGGCAACTGTGATGCTTCTCACTGTGCCTTTTCACCATTATATTAGAAGTCCTAACTAATGCAATAAGACAGGAAAAGAAAGGCATACATATTGGGAAGAAAGAAAGAAAATTATCTTTTTTCATACAGGACATGATCATCTACTTAGAAATTTTTTAATTATCAATAAAAACTAATAAGGTATTACAGCAAGGGTGCAAGATAAAAGATCATTGTGCAAAAATCAATTGCTTTTCTATATATCATATAAATAAGAGGAATTTAATACTAAAAAATGTGTTTTTAATATAAAAACACAATACCATTTACATTAGCACCTCATAAAATGAAATGTGTACATAATCTATATGAAAACTACAAAACTCTGATGAACAATATCAAAAAACAACTTAATAAATACAGATCTCTTCCATTTTTGTGGATAAGCAGACTCAATATTATCAAGATGTCCATTCATTCCAACTTGATTAATAGATTCAATTCACTCTTAATCAAAATTTCAACAAATTATTTTACATACTGACAGACTTTAAAGCTTATACGAAGAGGCAAAGACCCAGAATAGCCAATATCATTTTGAAAAAAATAAACAAAGTTGTAGGATTGACCCTATAAATCTACAATAATCAAGACAGTGTGGTATTCAGGTAAGACTAGACAAATAGATCAATGAAACAGAATAGAGAGCCTAGAAATAAACCTATGTAATTATAGTCTTTGACAAAGAAACAAAGACAATATAATAGAGTAATGATAGTCTTTTTAAAAAATGCTGCTGAAACAACTGGACATCTATAATTTTCTAAACATAAATTGCTTAAACTTTCTAACCAAAAAGCATAGAGTGGCTGGATGGTTAAAATAACAAGACCCAATTATATGCTTTCTTCAAGAAACTTAAACTTCAAGGAAAAATAGGTTCAAACTGAAAGGATAAGAAAAGATGTCCTATGCAAGTTGAAAATCAAAGGGAGCAGAGGTAATTTTATTGCATCAGAGAAAAATATACTTTATTTCAAATGCTGTAACAAGAGAGAAGATCTTATATAACAATAAAGAGGTCAATTTACTGAGAAGATATAACAGTCTTGTATATCTTCAAACATATATGTACTCAACATTGGAGCACTTAACTGCATTAACCAAACACTAACATCTAAAGAGAGAAATTGACAACAAATACAATAATAAAAGGAAACTTCAATACTCTACTTTCAACAATGACTACATCACTTAATGATGACATGTTATCAATAAGGAGAAACTGGACTTGAACAATACTTGGTCTAAATGGACCCAACTGACACATACAGAATATTCCATCTAATAACAGATGAATACATATTCTTCTCTAGCACACATAAAATATTATCCAGGGTATCCCATGCTTGGTCAAAAAAAGGTCTTAGCAAATTTAAGACTGACATAATATCAAGTATCTTTTCTGACCAAAATGGTATGAAACTAGAATCAATAATAGGAGGAATGCTGCAAAGTATTATAAAAGTGTCAAAATTAAACAGCATACTTCATATAACCAATGTATCAAAGAAGAAATTAAAAAGGAACTTTAAAAATATCTTGAAACAAAAATGGACACACAATACACCAAATTTATAGAATGCTGCAAAGCATTTCTAAATAAGATGTTTATAACAATGAATGCCTACATTAAGAAAAAAGATTCAAATAAACAATCTAGCTTTACACCTCAAAGAACTGAAAAATAAAAACAAACTGAGATCAAAGTAAGCAAAAGAAAAATAACTAAGATCAGAGCTAAAATAAATGAAATTGAGACCAGAAAAATAATAGAAAAGATTGATAAAACTAAGAACTGGTTTTTTTTAGTAACAAAATTGACAAATATTTAGGTAAATTGAGAAAAAGAAGAGAAGACTTAAATAAATGAAATCAGAAATGAAAAAGAAGGCATTCAAATTAATATAACCGAAATACAAAGGATTAAAGACTACTAGGAATAATTATACACCCCCAAAATTATACAATAAACAAAAAAGGATAGAAATACACAACTTACCAGACTAAATAATGAAAATAGAGAAAATCTGTACAAAGTAATGATAAATAAGGAGATCGAATCAGTAACCAGAGAACTCCTAAGAAAGAAATGTCCAGGACTAATTTTACCACTGATTAATTGTACCCAACATTTAAATAAGAATTAACACCAATTCTTCTCAAATTTTTGAGAATTGGAAAGAAACCCTCACAAACTCATTTGACAAAGCCAATATTATTCTGATACCAAGGTCAAAAAAAGACACTAATGAAAAGAAACTACAGGAAAATATGTATCCCTGATGAATATAGATTAAAAAATTCTCAACAAAATAGTAGTCAACCAAATTCAAGATTACATTAAAAGAATCACACACCATAATCAAGTAAGATTTACCTCTGGGATACAAAAATGATTGAACATAGGCAAAGAAGTAAGTGCAATATACCACATTAATAAAGTAAAAGATAAAGATGTGATCTTCTCAATAGGTGTAGAAAGCACATCCTCTTTGACAAAACATAACCTCTTCTCAGGAGAAAAACTCTCAAAAAATTGGGTATAGAAAAATGTACCTCAACATTCTTTAATATATAGTATTTATTTTGCTATTACAGTTGTCCCAATTTTCCCCACTTTGCCCCCCTCCACCCAGTGCCCCATTCCCTCCAGCAATGTCCCCCCAGCCCTTAGTTTACGTCCATGAATCATGCATATAAGTTTTTTGGCTTCTCTATTTTCTTTGTTCTTCTTAACATCCCCCTGTTTATTCTGTAACCACCAATGTGTACTTTTTTTATTCCCTCTCATATCCAGACAATTTACCAAACACATGCAGAAATGCATTTATACCCATACATATTTTTACACATATTTAAAGTACATACTGGATTTTCAAGAGTTAATACAAAAAACTTAAAATATGCCAATAGCTTACATAATTATTACATGTTAAATGATAATATTTTAGATATACTGTAGCAAGATTAAGCAGTTTTTTCTTCTCTAATAGATATTTTACTCTGGAATGCTATTTTCATGAAATATATCATAGAAACGGTGTATTGCAGAACTCACTTTTGTGAAAGTTGTCCTAGAGACAGTGCCAAACCCATAATAAAAAATAAATTTGACTTTAGAGTCATATCCTCCCGATTCCCATATACAACTCAACTTTATTTTAAGCTACTGGAACAACAACTTATTCTTTTTGGAGTTTTCCATCTTAAATAGTAGATTTGTTTATTTATTTATTTATTTATTTAGGCGGTGCAGAGGTCTTACTTCTTTCAATATCCTCTGTTTTTCCTTTACATGTGTTTTACAAATTGAAGCCTTCAGAAATAATGGCACTTGCAGTGCTCAGCCGGTCCCCAGAGTAGAAATTATGTCTACTAAGTTGAGGTAAAAAATAAAAATCCCTAGGATTTAAATAATTTTGTAGAATAGTATACTAGCTATTTTTGGAACTTATGCTTGACTTCCTGTGCGGTCCTAAACTAACCCCTGAACTATTTAAGCATCTGTTGAAGTAGAGATTAGATATGTTCACATTTCAATAATAAAGTTTACTATAGCATTCATTCATTTTCCCAAGGATCCCCAGTTTGGGTGTCTTCAGAACTGGATATGTATGTTTCCATGATTTACTTGAAAGGAATCTCATCTAATTTACATGCTAATATGAGAATCTATATTGTCTATGTACACAAATCATAGTTTAGTAGTTTGCAACTTCCATCCAAATTGATCTTCATTCTCAGCATCTTTTCTAACCTAAAGATTGACTGATTTCACACCACACCCATGACCAGTTGGTTGCTATTTAAAACATAGATTGCTAACAAAATCTATATATTACACACCCACAAATAAGCACATATTTTATAACAGTGAATAAGAAAGATAGCATATCTTCTATGTAATACACATCCACATTTTCTTACTTTCTTCTTCCTTAACTGCATTCAATTTTTCTGAATTATTGCAAGTAACCTGATTTTCCCATATTGTGAAATAATTCCAATCTAAGACAACTTAACCTGCAGAAATGCACACACAAGTAATATACAAAATTGTACCTTTTAGTAAAATCTATTTATAACAAGATCACTTTAAAGCATTCATAAGTTAAAGTTGGTTCTTATCCATTCAGCTGCCCTACATCTTTTGATTGGTGCATTTCATCCATTTACCTTTGTACCTGTGTTCCTGTCTGTCTCTCTGTTTCTTCATCCTCTTAAAGCAGACCCTTTAGCATCTCTTGCAATGATGGTTTGGTGGAGATGTATTCTTTCAGACTTCTTTTGTCTGGGAAGGTCCTTATTTCACCCTCCATTTTGAAGGGCAGCCTTGCTGGGTAGAATACTCTTGGTTGCAGACCTTTGTTTTTCATTGCTTGAAATATTTTTTTGCCACTCCCTTCTGGCTTGTGTTTCTGTTGAGAAATCAGCTGATAACCTCATGGGAGCCCCTTTGTATGTTATTAGCTGTTTCTCTCTTGCTGCTTTTAAAATTCTCTCTTTGTCTTTGAAATTTGCCATTTTCATGATGATGTGTCTTGGAGTGGACCTGTCTGAGTTCTTCTACCTTGGGACCCTCTATAGTTCCTGAGCCTGCATGACATTTTCTCTCCTCAAGTTAGGAAAGTTTTCTGTCATTACTTTTTCAAAGAGGTTTTCTATCCCTTGCTTCTCCTCTTCTCCTTCTGGTATCCCTATGATACGGATGTTATTACATTTCATGTTGTCCTACAGCTCCCTTAAAACCTCTTCATTCTCTATTAGTCTTTTTTCATTTTGTTGCACTGCCTGGGAATTTTTTTTCTACATTGACCTCCAGCTCGCTGATTCCATCCTCTGCTTTCTCTAGCCTGCTTTTGATTCCTTCTACTGTGTTCTTCAATTCAGAAATGGTATTCTTCATTTCCTCCTGGCTCTTATTGATGGAGTCTGTATCCTTTTTAATGCTTGTGTAGTTTTCAGTAAGTTCCTTGTAGCTTCCCTGGAGTTCTTTGTAATTCTCCTGGAGTTGTTTATAGTATTCTTTGAACTCACTGAGCTCATTGAGCTTCTCTATCATCATTATTTTGAATTCCATGTCTGATAGGGTGCTTGCCTCTATTTCATTTTGCACTTTTCCTAGGAATTCCTCCTTTCCATTTGCTGAGGTTTTATTTGTCTCCCCATTTTAGGAGGCTCTTGTATGTTTTTGCTTCTTAGATTGGTCTGCTTTGACTTACTGTCTTAGTGGTGTGACCTCCTGTGGTGTAGAGGTGCACTTTTTTTTATTTCCTGGATCTGTGCTTGGTGACATCAGCTTGTGACCCAGTCTGGGCCTACTTAGCCAGTTGGAGACTACCAGAGAGCCACTATCTTTGTCTCCTTTAGTTGTTAATCCAATCAGCCTGAATTTAGTGGTCAGTTTTAGGCACCTCTGGGTGAGGCTGATGAATTGAGTTGTTAATCCAATCAACCTGTGATCTGAGGTCAGGTTTAGGTCCTGCTAGGTGGGATGGATTAATCCCTATGGGTGGGGCTTCCCATCAGGCTACCCTCCCTTTGGAGAAGAGTGGTCTGCTGGCTGTATGGGGAATGGATCAGCACTGGACTCCTGGGCTGCTCCCTCAGCTCTCCCCCTAAAGCCACTGGCCCAAACATTCCCCAAGCTTCTCTAGTCCACTCTACCCTTTCTCTGCTGGAGCCCAGGGTAAGTGGGTGCCTCTGTATTTTCATGCATGGTCCCTTTAAGAACTTAGTCTCTCTGTCAAGCCAGGCTAAACCTGGTGGCTTTTTGCATTTCACAGCTGGGTGCTGTTTTACTCTCAGCTTTGTTGCTGTAGGCTGGGAAGCCCAGTTGGGGGTTTAGATCCCACCCTTGTCAGATGGAGTCCCCAACTGCTAAGATGTTTCTCTGTCACTTCAGCTGCCACCCATGGGAGCCCCGCCAGCCCTCTCATGTCCCCCCACTTCCTACCGTGATGAATCAGCTCTTCTGTTTTGTCTCAGGTAATAAGACTTCTCTCCAATTGGTGTTCTGTTTGGTTATTCTGAATGATTTCTCCCCAATTAAGTTGTAATTCCAGTTTGGTACTGGGAGGAGATTGGTGTAGCTCCACTTACTCCTCCACCATCTTGGTTTCTCTCAACACTTTTAGAAAGGGTTCAAAATGATAAGTCCATGGCAAATACCAGTTAAAATTCGAAAGTGTTTCCACTTTAAAACAGGAATAGGACAAGGGCCCACTCTTACAACTTTTATTCAGCATAGCACTGGAAACCCTACTAAGAGCAATCAGGTGAGAAAATAAATAAAGCAAAAATACTGGAAATAATTTCTTTTACAGTAGCACACACACACAATAAAAAAACAATAAAATAAGTGAAAAAATTAACCACAGAGGTGAAAATTTTGTACACTGAAAACTAAAAGGCTTTGATAAAAGAAATTGAAGAAGACACCAAAAGATGGAAATATACTGCTTGCTCCTGGGATGAAAGAATTAATATTGTTAAAATATTTATTACCCAAAGCCATCTGCAGATTCCTTATCAAAATTCCAATGGCATTGGTCACAAGAAAGGAAAAGAGAACTCTAAAATTCATACAGAACCATACAAGACCCTAAATAGCTAAAACAATTTTTAGAAAGAACAAAGTCAGAGGCATAGTACTTTCTGTACAATGGAGACATACAAACACATAGCCAAATGGAACAAAATCAATAGCCTAGAAATGAACAATTATTTAACAGGGGATAAAAGAATGCTCAATGAGGAATGGGTAGTTTCTTCAAAAGTGGTGCCAGGAAAACCAGATAATCACATGCAGAGGAATGAAATTGGACCTCTATCCTGCAAAACTTACAAAAATTAAATTGAAATTTATCAAAGACTTAAACATAGACTTGAAACCATAAAATTCCTAGAAAAAATATAGGAAAACAGTTCCTTGACACTGGCTTTTGCAAAACATAATTATGTGAGCTGTGGTGGGTTCACTAACCATATTGTGGTAATCATTTCATAATATATAAGTGTATCAAATCCTTACATTGAACACCTGAAACTAACACAATGGTATATGTCAATTATATCTCAATAAAGCTAGACAATTAATAGTAATAAAGCTAAAATTCTTCATTCTCATTTGTCCCTTGTGTACATGAGAGATCTATGATTCATGAAGATTATCAAAGTGCATCTTATTTTTTTCCTTCTCCTGGCTTAAGGTTTCATCTCCCCTCCCCTCCCATTTTTTATAACCTAATCTTCTGACCCTACCAGGTTTAAAGAAATGTGATCAGAAAGGAAAAAATAAAAGAACAGCAAAGCTTCTAACTTAATTATAACTCATGTAAGATGGCTCTTGCTTTCTGAGCTTAGCAGGTGTTAAAGCTAATTCATTATCTCATTGAGACTACCATGGGTTCTTCGGAGAACACCCTAGGCATACTTGCCTCCAATTTCTATACTGTGGGAGATGTGTTTTCCTCTGGCTAGTAATTTCCTCCTCAGTCTCATTATTATTTATGGCAATGCTACAAGTCAGGATTTTAAACAGCATAAGGACAGCTCTACCTCCTACATGGCCTATATCTTGCCCATGTGAAACACACACAAATTACTTGTCCTACTGAACTCTGCATGGATAGACCAAATGCAATGCAGTGAGCTTGACTCCAGTGACAGCAACTGGGGATGCCCAACTTCAGCCATTTAAATTTCTCAGGTGGGAGCAAAAGACAAAAAAACTGTATTATTTCATTCATTCCGCAAACATCATATACTAAAACCTCTAAATAGTCTCACTGAGACACCCACATTCTATAACTGGAGGTGCAACACACAGGTTCTATTCAGAGCATGCCTCCTTAAAAAACTTCTTAATGAGTTTTCTTCTTGTCCCAATCAATATTTTATACTCTTGATGTGGATAAATGTATTTTAGGATTGTGTAACTGCTTTTGGCTATCTATTCTTAGATATCTAAAGGTGCTCTGTCTTCTGATTCCTTCTGTTGTCTATGGCCTTATAGTCTCAGTCAAACACTCCTTTTAACAACCTGTTATAAAGGGTTTGAGAAAAGTAGTTAAATAGCTAGTTATGCTTCCAATGAATTATTAGTTGTTCAGTAAAATATAGGTTGTAGAGGGTAGAGGGGAATCTGAAAGCATAGAAAAAGATATGTGAGAAGCAATGAGGGCAGAGACTAAAGTTGTAAAGAGGAGTTACATGCCAGATATGTATTACATATGACCCAGGAATGCTCATGAATTATATCAAAAGTGTGAGGGGAAAACAAAGGATAATCAAATATAACTTTTAGGTTTTTATCCTAAGCAACTAAGTGAAGAGTGTGCCATTAACTAGGTAAAGGCTGGGGAGGTAGATTCTTTAGAGGGTAAAGAATTAAGAATTCCAGCCCTGGCTGGTGGCACAGTGGATAAGGCACAAGCCTGCGAAACCCAAAGGTCACTGATTCGATTTCCAGCCAGGGCACATAACCAGGCTACAAGTTAGGTCTCCAGCCAGGTCCGTAGCTGGAGGCAGGTGAAAGGCAACCACCAATTGATGTCTCTCTCCCTCTCTGCCTCTCTTCCTTCCCCTCTCTCTAAAAATAATGAATAAAATTTTTAAAAAAGAATTAAAAATTCCATTTTAGACATGCTAAGTTTGAAATGACTGTTAAATATCCAAGCAAGAATGTCTAGTAGTCAGAAGAGATCTAGATATCAGGGTTAAAAATATGTAGTTGTTGATCAACAACATTTCAGAAATAATTAAAAACTATGGGACTAAGTGAAATTACCTTGAGATCGTGTATATCTGAGAGTAAAGAGGAAAGAAAATAGCAAAGGACTATGGAGCCTTCAGTCACTACAAAATGCAGATGTTAGGAATATGAGGAGAAACCAGAAAATAAAACTTAGAAAGAATGAACAGTTATATAGACTCCAAGGGCTCCGAAGGGGAAAGCAAAATGTTGAGAGAAGGCCATTAAGTGAATTGTTGAAAGGCATAATCTCCCATTTTCAGGCCTTAAAAAACTAAGAATTACAACTTGAGGGAGTCGGCGCATAGAGTTTTCGGTTCAAAGTACAGTTTCACGACTTGCAAGACAGTAGCTTATTTTTTTAAGGTGTTCTTTCCTTTGTGATGCATTAGCTAAGATGGTAAAGGATCAATCTAACAAATTTATAAAGCTAGAATATAGTTCCTTACTATGCCAGTTATCATATTATTGAAAGAAACAGCATTGTAATCATAATCAAGTTTAAAATACCCTTATCTAAATGTCCCTCTATACTAGGAGACATCTCATTTATAAATAAATAAATAAATAAATAAATAAATAAATAATAAAAGAAAAGGAGGTAAAGACTTTCAGGTACTCCCAAAAAGAAAGAAAGAAAATGTAATTTTTTTTTTTTTTTTTACCTACTGCGTTCATCTGTTTTCTCTACAAAGAACATCTAATAGACAAAAGTGTTCTTTTTCAAAGCTGAGTTACCAAATTCAAGCCTTGCCTTACATCCCAATTAACTCTAACAGTGCTTTCAAAAGATGGATTTTGACATTGCCCATTTAATGAGCAAATCCAATCAGCTACCCTATTAGTGAAAATGGAAAACAGACATTTTTGAGAATATTAACTAATTGCAGAGGGAACTTGAAAAGCAAGCCTCTATAGAAGGTGTTTTATTTTCAATCTCACAACTGGATATTTTTTTTAATCAATTGATAAAAATTTTTTTTGTGTCCTATAACAAACCTCCAGCTCAAGCTCAGGAGAAAATCCATCACACTGGAATCTTGTCACCTCTCAGCTAAATCCATGGAAGCAAATTCATAAGAAAAAAAATGTCTGTTGTTTAAATTACCTGTGTAAGGGGAAGCTGAGGTATCACCTTCTTCTATAGGTTATAAGCAGGAATTCCTTGTATGAAATGGCTTTTGGCATTTGAGGTGCCTTTGAATGCTAATATTGAGTGAACAGAAGTTGCACAAGCTTCTCTATTGACATCAATCAAGGAACACACTGCATTATAGAATCACAGGGTCAAACAGATCACTGGACTGTAATATCGGATCATATGCCTTAGACTTTGCAAGATCTCAATCCAAGTATTCCCCTAAATTATACCAGAATCAAAACAAATTGTTTGTATGTTAGTACTGATGTACCTGAGTGCTATGAAAATAGAGAAATTTTCCTGATTAACTCCTTTTCATCTCTCAATCCCTAATTCATAATACTTTTCCATGGACATTTTTTAGCTCCTGACTCCTAGTTTCTCCTTTCTCTGCTTGTGGAGATCCACATTGATTTGATAGCACCTATTCACATTTTCCTATAACCATCCACTTACAAGTCTATTGCTTGGAATCTGCAAACTTAATCATTATTGTATTTGCGGGGTACCAGTTAGTCTGACAACATAATGGGTCTTTGCAATCATCTCTGAAATGAACGGCTGAATGAACTGAGCCACATGGTAAGGTGAGCAGGCCCTGGTTAAGCCTTCCACTTATTTTGCTGGAGACCCAACCAAGGAAGCATATGGAGGTTGTTGGTGTCTTTCCCAGAACTTTTACTATTTGGTGTAAACACGCACACACCCTTCACTCCCAACCCCAGCTTTTTGAGTATTGGCTGAGAACACTCGCAGCTGATATCTTCACCTGGAGGGATACACCAGCCCGCCAATACAGGCCTGATTCATTGCCAGGGACAAAGGGAAAGCAAAAGAACACAGAGAGGGTAGGCAAAACTAGGTTTATAGTTATAAGTATGTGAAACACAGTTGAGTCTTTTATAATTATTTATTAATTATTATATTATTTTCCACACAAACAACTGTAAACCTACTTTACGCTAACCTGTATAAAAGAGTCAGCTCTCTTAACTCAAGGTGGGATAAGTCCTATGGTACAATTAGTAGTACTAGAGCCTTCCTGAAGGGGAGCTAGTCTTCAGATGAGACACATTTCTGCTCAACTTCACCCCTGCCCTATTGTGTTTTGCTCACTTACCTCTTCCCCAGTGAATCACTTGTACAAGGATCTCCATCTATCAGGTCCAATTTTGTTGGGTCCGAGAACAGCAAGTGATGATAGTAGGGAAGGCCCTAGTCTGGGGGTGAATAAGAACTTGTTCGGAGCCTTTGGGAGGTTTTGTATGCTTTATTTCAGCAGCAAGCTAACAACCACACAGCCAGGCAGCTGAGAATGTGGGCAAGCTTACGCTCAACTGTCCCACTCTTTTACAGCAGCAGCAGGGTTAGGTTAACGACCACCGAGAGCATAGGCATTTCCACACCCACTCTATTGCTTCCACAGCAGCTGGGTGCTGGAAAGTGCTAGCATTTCCATGCATGATTTTTCCACTCTCCCACAACAGTAGTGCCTGTGTGCTGAGCTTACAGCCAGGGCAATCTTATGTATACATTGGGACAAAGGAGGCTGTATACCAAAAAGTAACATAAGGGGTGACATCAGATTGCTCAAAGTTGCTAAGTTGGTTACCTCCAGAGCCAGTGTTCTGGAGGCTCTGGGGATAAGAGTATCTCTAAGGTTAACTCCTTGGCTGACCCCATTGGAAGTCTCAGGCATGCATAGACAGGGAACTTCCTTCCCCTGACACCATCTCAGGTTCTACTTCAAAGACCTAGCGTTGCTGGAACTAGTAGTAGTTCTAAGAAGCAGGCTCTAAGATTGGGATTAAGCAGTGGCTCACCCGCTAGCTAGAGAGCTTTCAGAGCCTATCAGTAGTGGGAGGTGTTGTATTTATAGTTCATGGCATGCCGTAAGGGTGCAATTGCTAAGAACTTAGTATTTTGTGGAATAGAAAGGGATACAGACAAAGGGAAGCACTATCTGGTACAATGCCGTGGGCTTTAGAGATCAGAAAGAAATAGCAACTATAAGGACTATGAAATCTGATGGCTGTTCTGAACTGACACCAATTCACTGAATAGAACCCATCAAGCTCAGTCAAATCTATTAATCAATAATTTAGAGCAAGTGTGATAGTCAGAGGGCAGCATTTAAAGAGATAACTCATCTCCTGCAGCCAGAGGACAGACATAAAAAGTCATTCACAGGACTTAATTAAAAGAGAAGCAGAGCTTTAGAAAACACTGGGTTCTCACTGCAAGCAAGTGCCCTATGCCAAAGCATGAACCTTGATAAGATCCTGAGGCCTGTGATGGAGATGAGTGGATAAATGAAAATTTTGCTACCCAACTAACAGCAACAGAATAGGGTTATGTTGAGAATTAATGTCAAAATTCACGGAAATTACTTAACCATGCTTGGGAAATGGGGTGCATCTGAAAACGTGGATGGTAGATTTTTTTACTTAGACAAATAAGGTCTGGTTTCCTTTTAAATCTACCTTCCTTGAGCAGAACTAATTTAGAAAAATAACATAGGATGTGTAATTATCGTAATATAAACCTTTTACATGAGATATCTCTAAACTACATTGTCTAATACAGTCAATTGAAACTACATATGGCTACTCAAAATTAAGTTTTACCTAATTAAAATAGAATACAATTTAAAAATCAGTTGCACCATTGCCCTAGCTACATTTCAATTGCTCAACAGCCACATGGGGCTGATGTGGCTGCTGTGATAGTGCAGACAGGGGACAATTCTACATTCCAGAGAGTCCCATCAGACGGTGCCACTCCAAATCCTGTAAACTTTGCAAAGTAAAAGAAGGGTCACCTTTGAGTGCAATTCTTAAGTATAGTAGCTAAAGGCACTTATGGCTGCATCTGGGTATGTGGTCCTTAATTGTATGGCCTTCTTATTCCTCATAGATTGAAATTTAATTGAAACAATTCTTGCAGAACTTTGATCTTGTTGAATGTGACAAGAAGTGTTAGTCTACACAGTTAGCATCATTAATGAGAATATCACTTACAGGATCTCTATAGTCATTAAAAAACATTTACATTATACTGAGTTTGCTCATTTCCAATGGGATTTCCCCTAATTATAGTAATGCTGTCCTTCAGCTATAATCTGAATATAGTGACAATGCAGAGGCCAACTTAGATCGTTTTTTAATTTATTTTGTAATATCATATTAATCTTTTTCCCATCTAATACTTCCTACTATTAATTCTAAATCCTGTCAGCAATTTTTGATATATAGTTTGCAGTATTCATGTCATTTGCAAATGATTACAGTCCTTCCATATAAAAGATTTAATTTTATCAAGAGTTAAACCTGTCTTTCCTGTTTCTTTTGCATTTATTCACAGCCTCTTGAACACTTAATGATCAATTGCTATTATTTGTTGGAGGATGAACTTATTTACCAAGTTAGGATTTGTGGTTGGCAATATTATAAACCAGAGCAGTGATTCAAAATCTTGTTTCTTTGATGTGTGAAGATGATAAGGCTGATTCTGTCTCTACTGTTTTCTCTGATTCAATCTGGTTATAAGTCCTATTCTGTATGATCATTATTTATTAATTATGTAAATCTACATTAAACAGTTAAACCGTACTATTCAAAATTCTAAATTCAGAACTTTTTATAAAATTCACTGGGTGCTAAGTTTGTCATTTGACTACATTCTTTATTTCACTTCCTAGGAGTTATTTTGTGTAACATAGGCAGAGACACAACACACAGTAGATGTGATCCTTTGCCTTTTGATAGATCACAGGCAAAGACTAAACTGGAAGAAAAATATCACAAACTTATATGTTGTGTATTAGAGTAGAAAATTCAAATACAGAAGAGTATGAAAAATATATTGCAAGAAATTAAATAAAGTAGAAAAATTAGACATTTATTCTCATCATGGCTGTTTTGATGGATAGGGAGTAGCCATGCAAAATCCCTGATGTGTAAAACTTCAAAAGCAAGCCCCCCCAAAAAAAGTTCCTCCTAAACCACAAAATCTAGACAAATATGGATTTAACAAAGAAATGTGATCTGTTGGGTTAAATAATAATAGTATATATGGTATGATTTAATAGCTACTGATCAATAAGACCTGGCTAGGTTTTGCTGCAGTAACAAAGAACTCAAAATGTTTGTGTTTTATAACACAGTTTTATTTTTAGTCAAGGTGCATGTGTATAAGGGATTAGCCACTACTCTGCTCCATATTATCTTCACTTCAATATCCAAGCTTATAAAGCAGCCTTTATCTGGTGGCAGAGAGGAGAGAGATGAAGAAAACTACCCACAAGTTTTTAAAGCATTCTCCAGCAAGTAACACAAGCCACTTTCACCCCAGTTCATTGTCAATTCTATTTGTGTCCTCACCCCTAAGTTTAGTAGGACAGAGGTATATTAACCCCATCAAGGAGGGGCACAAAAGGGAGAGGAAACAAACTATTTGCTTACAGTATTACAAGCTACCACAGCTACCATGTAGCCAATTCATTCCAATAAGTGCATATACATCTTGCTGCCCTGCCCAATTGTTTGTTTTGTTAAATTATCTTTATATTAACATTTAAATATGTCACTTTTCAGGCTCTGAATCTGAAGAGAAATTGCAGTTTTCCAGATGTTCTGCACCACAGCTTTCCAATTCAGTTTACCAATAATTAAACTAATATTTTCATTTGTTTCTAACTTCCATGCCTATTTCCCATTTATTATATGAACCAGAACTAGGGCAAAAAAGGAGAATTACTGAAGATAGCCAGAGGCCCAACATATACCTGACAACTTCATTCATAGTACCTTGTGATCAGAGAATGACTTTCTCTGTAAAGAAAAGGCATCTGTAAGAAGAGGATTTTTACACAGTTGATCCATTTAATCTTCAAGAATGCTGTCCAGTAAGTATTATTATTGTCACTTAACAGGTGTAAAACTGAGATTCAGTAACCAAAGTCAGTTACTCAGAGCAGGGATTTAAACCTATGCTCTGTTATTCTCCTTAGTGCCAAAATATCAGCATCCTTTAAGATTCAACCTGATGTCAGATTCTCATGGAAACCTGCATATTGTCAATCTTCCATTAGGCACCATCCCTCTCACCATCCCACCACTTATGAGCTTCTTCTGGTCAAGAAAGTTATTATTTATCTTTGTATCCTCAGGACCTAGCACATGCCTATTATTGGCCTCATGATTAATAGTAATAAAGTAATAAATGAACTACATATGTAGTTTCAAGCCTGGTCAAAAATATTTGCATCAGTGTATTAAATGAGATGGTGTAGAAATATAATTGAACCTATATAGTCCTGAAGAACTGAAAGATAACTAATTAGGAATCCATTGGTCTGAGTCCTAATTGTGGCTCCAATCACTATCTATTATTGCCATTAAAGTACTTAAATTTTCTCAGCTATTAAATAAGGGGAGATGAATGGATGATCAATAAAGCTCATCATTTCTGAAATTCTTTGGTTCTGAAGGGGTACCATTCTTCTCAGTCACCAAAACAACTCTGAAAGGTGTTTACCTATGGAACCTTTTGTGTCTCAATTAATGTCAAGACCAACCAGTCAAATCACCCTGTCTAAAACACCTCTTTACCAGGAAGAGGGGCCAGGGGAGAAGGCAGTGGAGTAAAAGGATCTGTCTTTTACCATCTTCCACAACCAAACTGAAAATAAAAATAAAGAGGAGAAGAGACATTTGAAATAAACAACTAAATACTACCCAAAGAGGGGACAATTAACCAAAGATAGGCAGAAACCACCTCAAGACTGGCAGGAATGACAGAGATGCAAAAAAGACCAGCACTGTTTACATGAGGGGCAGGCCACCACCTGAGAGGAGTGAATACAGGTCCCCAGAATGGGCTCCCAAGCACAGAGCACCAGGGCTGGGTCAGCCTCCCACATGGCATCCAACGGTGAAAGGCTGCAGGGGTTTTCGGTTGGAGAAAGATGAAGCTTACTGAAGAAAAAGCCACCTTTTTTTTCCCCTAAGGGGCCAATGCACTAGTTTCTTATTTGCAGCCACTCACCTTTGGCTTGGACAAAGGGAGAGCAGCACAGTCTGGAGTTGGGTGAGTAGCATCTGGAGTGACAAGCTTCAGGAAGACACATAGGGGAATGACTATCGTGTTCCCAGTGCTGGGACACACAGTGCTCCATACCATAGCAGACATTTTTCTTGAGAAAAGCAAGCCCCTCCCATGGGAAAAAAAATTACCCCACCCCCTGGGAAACCATTTGCCCCATGCTCCTTGCCCCACCCTGCATTTTATTTTGTCTTACTTTCCCCCAAACTGTATATTAACCCTTGCTAAAAATGCAGCAACATAGGCAAACTTGTGTGTCTCATAAACTGACTGTACAGCGCAATCATTCCATGCACTTTCACAGGAACCAGGCTGGCATTTCTTCCTCATGGGAAAGCCATAGATATGCCTTCCTGGTTTTTGGCAGACCCAAACTCTAGGTTATAGAGGCCCCACCTATTTTCCTAATAGAGGCTTTGCTTTGCCAAGTCCAAGGAAATCATCTGGGATAGACTCAGACATGTGGCATGGTGGTGGGGGAACACACCCACCATGCTACTTATAGTTGAACAACATCTCCCATGAGAGATCCAGGGGACCCTTCCTCCCAATTCCACCAGAAGCCTTCACTGAAACCACTGAAACACATGGGTCAGCAGCTAGAATAACAACAGGGCAAGTGGAGGTGGATCCTGTGGTGCCTTTGGACATTAGACCCACCACTGGGCCCTGCATCAATAAAAGCCAGCCTTGCAGAGATACAAGGCCCATCTCAGATGCAGCCACACCTAGGGAACAAAGCCACAAACTGGACAGCTGTAGCTTCGAACAGACTGCTTAGGGCTAAATGTTGGCGTCATCAGACATTGGCTTATACTAGCTTCAAACATTAGAGTCATACCCAAAGGGAAAATAAAGCAGACAAGCATTAAACTCTGCTGAGATGAATTCCACTTTGTTGTTTTTATTATTTTCATTGTTTTTCTTTCACATAGTTTTTAAATCATTTTTCTTCAAGATTTTATTTTTTTCTTTCATATCTTGTATTTTACTCTTCTATTTTCTTGACCCATTTTTGCCTTCTTCCTTCCTTTCCTTAATTTTTAAAAAAGTTAAAACTCTTCCTTTGCTCTTTTGTGTCAATTTCCTCTTACTATTCCTTACTCTTATTGTTTCTCTTCCTTCTATCCTCTCATAATCATTTCTCTTTCCTTTTGTCTTTTTGTATTCTTTTTTCTTATATTCTATTTCTTATTCCATGTTTATTATTATTTACTCTTTTTTATTGTTCATTTTGCTATTAAAGGGTGGCATTTTGTTTTTGCTTCTTTTTTTAAAGATATTATCCATTATTTTTAGAGATAAGGGCCAGGAGGGAGGAAGAAAGGGAGAAAAACATCACTGTATGGTTGCCTTTCACATGCCTCCAGCTGGGGATCTGGCTGGAGACCTGGCTTGCAACCTGGTTATGTGCCCTGACTGGGACTCAAACCAGCAACCCTTAGGTTAGCTGGCTAGCATCAATCCACTGAGCCACACTAACCAGGGCTTTGTTTTTGCTGTTTTCATTTTGTTTGTCTTGTTCTGTTCTGTCAGCACCAGTACAATAGCATACAAGTTGTGATGGGGGTTGAGCCTCTTGGTCAGCCCACTGGAGGAGATATCCCACCAACAAATGGGCCAACAACAATCAGGACTCAAATACGACAGAAGAGTCCACATAACCTGCTAAAAGGGTATTCCTAGACCATCCAGCTCAGGAGATTAAGGAGATTGCACCAATGAGTCACATAGGACTCCTACCATATAGGCCACCCCATGAAGACATGGAATCAAAGAAGATCTATCTAATACATAGAAACAAACAGAGTCAGCTAAAATGGGGAGGCAAAGAAACAACCCTCAAATGAAATAAAAGGAGGATATCCAGGAAAAGTGCTAAAAGAAATTGAGGCAAGCCATTTATTAGACATAGTGTTCAAAGTAATGGTTATAACAATGCTCAAGAAACTCAGTGAGAACTGCAAGGAACATAGTAGGAACTACATCAGCATGAAAAAGGACATAGAAACTATGAATAAGAATCAGTTGGATATAAAGAGGGAAATATCTGAAATGAAGAATACCCTAGAAGGGATTAAAAGTAGGTTAGATGACGCCGAGGATCAAATCAGCTACTTGGAAGACAAGGTAGAAAAAAATAAGAAAAAGAAAAAAGTCTTTAAAAAGAACAAGGAAGGTTTAAGGGAAATTTGGGACATGAAATGTAACAATATCCACATCATGGGGATACCAGACGGAAAAGAAATGGGCCAGGGATAAAAAACCTGTTTGAAGAAATTATGACTAAAAACTTTCCTAATCCGGTGAAATAAAAAGACACACAAGTTCAGGAAGTACAGAGAGTCCCAATGAAGATGAACCTAAAAAGAGCCAGACCAAGACACATCATAATTTAAATGGCAAAGTTTAAAGACAAAGAGAAAACCTTAAAGTCAGCAAGAAATAAACTGTCAGTTACCTACAAGGGAGCCCCAATAATACTGTCAGTTGATTTGTCAACAGAAATACTCAGGCTATAAAGTACTGGCATGAAGTATTCAAAATAATGAAAAGCAAATACTTACAACAAAGTCTACTTTATCTAGCAAGGTTATCATTTAAAATTGAAGGTGAAATAAAGAGTTTCCTAGACCAAAAAAAAAAAAAAAATCACCTAAAGGAGTTTATTAACACCAACCCAGGATTGTAAGGGATGCCATAAGAAGAAGAAATAGAGAAAGAAAGATACCAAAGTATAAAAAAATAAAGTGACCATTAACAAGTACCTATCAATAATAACATTAAATGTAAATGGATTAAATGCTCTAATTAAAGACATAAGGTAGCAGAATGAATAAAAAAACATGACCCAATATATGCAGTCTAGAATATAACCACCCCAGAACAAAAGACTCATAGGCTGAAAGTGAAGGGGTGGAAAAAATAGTCCATGCAAATAAAAGCAAGCAAATAAACAAAAAACTGGGTAGGAAGACTTATATCTTACAAAATAGACTTTTCAAAAAAGGCCATAAAAAGAAACAAAGAAGGTCACTACATAATACTAAAAGGATCACTCCGACAAGATACTACCCTTATATATGCGCCCAATATAAGATCTCCTAATACAAAAAGAAAATCTTGAGGGACTTTAAGGAAGAGATACAATAGCAATACAGCCATTGCAGGGAATTTTAACACTCCACTTTCCACAATATATAGCTCTTCCACACAAAAAATCAACAAGGAAACAGCAACCTTGAACAACACTAGATCAAATAGATTTAATTGATATTTACAGAATATTTCATCCCAAAGCATTCACCTCAAATGTGCATTCTCAAAGAAAGATCACATGGTAAGACACAAAATGTCTTAACAAATTCAAGAAAACTGAAATTATATCAAGCATTTTCTCAGATCACAGTGGCATGAACCCAGAAAAAGCCCCAGTAGAAAAAAATAATGAAACACAAAATCATTCTAATACATGGAGACCAAAAGAGTATGTTATTAAATAATGAATGGGTCATCAATGAGCTCCAGAAAATAAAGGACAATGCATACACACCAACCCAAAACCTATGGGACACATTAAAAGGGAAGTTCCCTGAGAGGGAAGTTCATAGTATTAAAGGTCTCCCTCAAGAAAACAGAAAAATCTCAAATAAACAATCTAACCCTACACCTGAAAGAACTATAAAAATGACAACAAACAAATCCCTAAGTAAGTATAAGGAAAGAAATAAGAGCAGAGCAGAAATAAATGATATAGAAACTAAAAACACAGTTCAAAAGATGAATGAATCCAGGAGCTGGGTCTTTGAAAAGATAAACAAAATTGATGAACCTTTAATCAGACTCATCAAGAAAAAAAGAGAGGACCCAAATTAATAAACTCAGAAATAATAGAGGAAAAGTAACAACTGATACCACAGAAACATAAATGATTGTCAAGAAATTGGACAACCTGGATGAAATGGATAAATTTCTAGAATCATATGATTTTCCAAAACCGAATCAGGAAGAAGCAGAAAACCAGAATAAAATGATAACAATTAATGAAATTGAAGCAAAACTCCCAGCAAACAAGTTGGCGTCATAGCTGAATTTTACCAACCATTCAAAGAAGCACTAAAACCTGACCTTCTCTAACTATTCCAAAGAAATTCAAGAAGAAAGAAGCTTCCAAGCTCTTTTTACAAGGTCAGTATTAATTCCAAAACAAGGTTAAGATAAAATGAAAGAAGGTTATAAGCCAATATCCCCAGTGAACATTGATGCTAAAATCAACAAAATATTATCAAACTGGATTCAGCAATACATTAAAAAGACCATACACCATGATCAATTGGGATTTATCCCAGGGATACAAAGTTGCTAAAAAATTCACAAATCAATAAATGTGATGTATCACATTAACAAAATAAAAGATAAAAATCATATGATTATAGCAATAGATACATAAAAAGCATTTGATAAAGTACAGCACCCACTTATAGTAAGAACTGTCTGCAAAATGGGACTAGAGCAATCATACCTCAACATAATAAATGGAAAAAACAACAGCCAACATCATACTCAATGGGCAAAAATTAAAAGTGTTTCCTTAAGATCAGGAACAAGACAGGGATATCTGCTTTTACCACTCTTATTCAACATAGTACTGGAAGTCCTAGCCACAGTGATCAGACAAGAAGAAGAAATAAAAGGCATCCAAATTGGAAAGGAGAAAGTAAAACTGTCATTGTTCAGAGACAACATGATATTGTACATAGAAAACCCTATAGACTCTATCAAAAACTACTAGACCTAATAAATGAATTTGGCAAAGCAGCAGGATACAAAATCAGTGTTCAGAAATCAATAGCATTTCCATACACCCATAATTAACTATTGGAAAGAGAAACTAAGAAAACAAATCCATTTACTGTTGCAACAAAAAAATGAGGTAAAGCCCTGTCTGGTGGCACAGTGGATAAGGCACTGGCTGTGAACCCAAGGGTCGCTGGTTCAATTCCAGGGCCAGGGCACATAACCAGGTTGCAAGCCAGGTCTCCATCCAGGTCCATAAGGTGGAGGCAGGTGAAAGGCAAGCATACATTGCTGTCTCTCTCCCTCTCTGACTCCCTTCCTTCCCCTCTCTCTAAAAATAATAAATAAAATATATTTTTTAAAAATGAGGTACCTAGGAATAAACTTAACCAAAAAGGTTAAAGACATGTATTTGCAAAACTATAGAACTCCAAAGAAAGAAACTGAGGAAGCTACAAGTAAGTGGAAACATATACCAAGATCATGGATTGGAAGAATTAACATCATTAAAATGTCCATACTACATAAAACAATCTATAGTTTCAATGCAATTCCTATTAAAATACCAGTGACATATTTCACAAATCTAGAACAAATATTCCAAAAATTTATATGGAACCAAAGAAGACTCTAAATTAGCCCCAGCAATCTTGAGAAAGAAGAACAAAGTCAGAGAGATCAAAATACCTGATATCAAACTACACTACAAGGCCACTGTAATCAAAACAAGCTGGTATTGGCATAATAACAGACACATAGATCACTGGAACAGAATAGAGAGCTCAGAAATAATCCCATTTCTTTATGGTCAATTAATATTTGCCAAATACAGCAATGAGTATACAATGAATTAAAGACAGTTTCCTCAATAAATGTTTTTCAGAGAGCTGGACTAATAGTGCTTGCAAAAACTTGAAATTAGACTACAAATTTACACCATATACCAGAATAAACTTAAAATGTATAAAAAACTTAAATTTGTATGACACCTTAAATATCCTAGAGGAAAACATAATCAGTAAAATTTCAGATATCTCACAAAGCAATATTTTTGTTAATATGTCTGCTAGGGCAAGGAATTCAATGAAAAAAATACGAACAAATGAGACCACCTCATATTAAAAAACTTCTGTACAGCTAAAGAAACCATCATCAACATGGAAAGACAACCAACTGTATGGGAGAACATATTGCCAAGGAATGATACATCAGACAAGGATTTAATCTCCCAAATATATAAGGAACTAATATGACTCAACATTAGCAAGACAACACATTTCAATTAAAAAATGGGAAAAGGACCTGAACAGACACTTCTTCAAAGAGGACATACAGATGGCCTATAGACAAAAAAAAAAAAAAAAAGCTCAACATCACCATCCATCAGAGAGATGCAAAGTAAAACCACAGTGAGATAACCTGCCAACTTCCCACCTGCCAAAATAGATATCAGTAAATCAACAAACAGTATATTCTGGTGAAAATGCAGGCTGGTGTGACAAATCTGGAAAATAGTATGCAGTTTCCTCAGAATTTCTAAAATGGAACTACCCAGTGACTCTAACTTCTGGGAATATATCCAAAGACTCCTGAAACACCAATTCAAAAGAATATATGCACCCCTATATTCATAGTAATGTTATTTACAATAGCCAAGATTTGGAAATAGCCTAAGTGCCCATCAGTAGATTAGTGGATAAAAAAGTTGTGGTACACTTACACAGTGGAATACTACAGAGCAGCCAAAAAGAATTTTTTTCCTTTTACAATAGCATGAAGGGAAGAGGAGACTATTATTCTAAGTACAATAAGCTGTTCGATGAAAGAAATACCTTAAGATCTCACTTGTAAGTGGAGTCTAATGAGCAAAATAATGACAAATAGAATCAGAAATACAGAAACATGGAATAGACTGACAGCTACAAAAGGGGAGGTGGTGGGGAGGAGTAATGGAAAGAAGGTGAAAGGATTATCAAAGAATATACGTATATACAGGATCAATGGACTCATGGTGAGTGGATTGACTGTGGGAATGTGGGGAGTAGGGCAAAGGGGAAAAAACTGGGGTAACTGTAATAGCATCAACGATGAAATATTCAAAACATAAAAAAAACCCTAGCTCTTCACCATGTTACATCCCTATTATAATGTACCAATCAGCTAGGACATTCAAATTTCTTTCCTTACCTGGCTTAACTATCAATTCAATTCTCTCTCTCATTTTTCATGAAAACACAAATATAAAGGTCATATAAATGACCAAGCAAAAAACTTGGCTTAAAACCTAAAAACAAATGTAAGAACAAGGCAGAAAATAGATATTAGAGTGAGTCTGGTAAAGGCATGGAAGTTAGGACAGAAAATGTCAGTGTTGGGAGAGGTAAAAGTTGAGGAAAGACATGATTTAGGAAGGAAATCTTAAGTATGTTTCCTATTGGGGTAAGAGAAGGGTCAATCCAATGAACAATTAAACCTAAAAAATACCATTGGGTACTTAATTACACCTCGGCTATCTGGATACTGAAGAGTTATGGAGTCAAAAAAGAGGGACAAAAATCAAACCAATAATAAAAACAACATGTATGTTATAATAAGGACACAAGCAAAGGGCTGCGGCACCAAAGATAGGCTGCAATTAACTCCTCCTGAGGAAACCAGGTAAGCTTTCACAGAATTTGTGACATGTGAGCTGGGTTTTCAAGGTTGTTAGGAGCTTTATAAGCCTAAAGAGGTTTTCCCCAGAGAAGAAATAGCACAGGAAATAATATAAAGAATAAAATGCCATATGTTTTGGTGGTAATTTTAAGGTCAGTAGACACTGAGATGAGATAGACATCAGGAAGATGACACTGGAAAGGAGGCCAGATGGTGAAAGATTTTGTTTGCCAACTTATCTGCCAACAATGATAAATTCATTAGGAGCCAGGTTCACCCATTGACCCAGGTGATCACAGCTCCTGCTCTGGGCTCCTGGGCTTCAGAAAGCTTCACTCGATCCCTTGTCAGGCCGTCTCCAAGTGAACATGCCTAGTTGGAGCCCCACCTCCAGCTTTTGCCATCCCCTTATCACTCCATCTCCCGTAACCCTCTCCTACCCTTCCATTCTAAACTGCACGCCAGGTACTCCTAACCTTGGACTTACTTGCTCAATTACCCTCAAAGGCCCTGCACAGTACCTCTCCCAATTACAGACCACAGTGCTGGTGTGTGTACTTCTGGACATGGGGAGGATGCCAGAGAGCTGCTAATAACCAAGGGTAGAGTTGTGGATAGAGTTTAGACATCCAAGCATGGAGCAGAGCTGGGGTTTGAGAAGAAGAAGGAAGAAGTTAGAGAAGTCTCAGGTGACAGGCATGGCCTCCATTTGTACCTTTATCCATTTGTACAAATGTACAAATGTGAGGCTTATAAGGCGGTCTCCCATATATGAATTAACATAGATATTTGCACTAAAATTTAAATCTTGTTATTTTTACTAGTTTTCATGCTGAACTAAATTAATGACCTCATATGCACTTGCAATAAAGTGGTCCTCTGCCTTTAAATTTTTATAAGAACCCTAGACCTCCAACATTGTAAGAAGTCCACTCACCTCACCTTGCTCCTTCAGAAGATGCCTTATCATAAAAGCGTAAGTGACTGAACTTAAAGTGAACAAGTTTTTCCTACTCCCTGACAGATTTTAATCTTGACTCCCTTTTTGGACTTAAAGACTTGACCTTTGCTCTCCTATCCTGAATTGATAATTTGCCACAGCTGCTTTTGCTTTTGCTTTGGACACCAGGCTTTGGTGAGCTGCACATTTCCTTACCATTCCCCTCAGCATCTAGCACCAACTGCAACTCCTTTTTCAGTTTTACTATTTCCTTGTCGTCATTGGCAGCTGGAGGTGTCTCACCTCCCTCTGCCTTCTAACATAGGACAGATCAAGCACTATATAAGCAGCAAACATCCAATAATATAAGAAGTTACACTTTTGCAAAATTCAATATTCTCAGCCACCTTTACCTGTTGAACTACACTTTCTACACCCAGTTTCAAGAGTAAAATAGGTGTCAATTTTCTCCCTAATTTTCAGGGGGCTAAGTCACACATTTGGAAGACAGGAGCAGGGGATCCCTTAATAACAGGGCAGCACCTGTACAGCCTACAGTAATTTTGGAGAAATAAAAGACTCGCGGGGAGGACACAGATGGGCCCTGGAAGAGCTTGATTTGCTTTAACACCCTCTTGTGTAGCTGTCTCAGCTGGCTTTGAAAAGAAGTTGTTGGAAATGTAGATTATGATTCAACTAAAAGTGTTCACTGAAGTGTATGTTTCTTAGTTGTTAATAGTTATTTCAGAAAAAGATAGATGTGTGTATTCATTCTTAAAATACTTACATTCAATTGTGGCTGTAATTTTTGCGCAATCCATTCGATGAAAAAAATGAGACAGATAGCAAAGATGTTTGTGATTTTTATGGCTTCCTGTTTATTCACCAAGGTTCCCAATTTCTTTTTGCCTACATAGTTACTGAAGGGAATTAAGGCTTCTGCTCAATCTGGCATGCAGGAATAACTTCTTCAAATAGATTCTCCTTCGTGATACTGAAAATGCATCACTGGTGTAACTTTCTAATCAAAACTTATTTCCAAAGTCATTTTAAGGCACAAATTAAACCAGTCTAGATAATGGGCTAATTTTAACACTCGATTGTCTTTCAGAGACCCAGTGAGATGAAATGAAAGGCTGAATCTTAGCCCTTAAAATATCATTGGTTAAATGAAGCAGGCGCAGACAATGAGGAGGTGAACCTAGCATCTCACAGCAGGGTGAGTTAGGGAATTTTGTCTTTAGAGTTTCCAACCCAATTTTCAAAAAATCAATGTGAAGTAAATGCCATGTCAGAAACTTAGGAAACCAACTGATGACACTCATTAAAACCACTTCCAAAGGAAAACATTCTGAGAGTTTGGTTTAGTTCTTTAAATAAAGTACAAGAACCTTTAAAGGGAAAGCCAAATTTGACTTAGCTTTTTTTTTTAAAGATTTTATTTATTTATTATTTTTTATAGAGAAGGGAAGGGAGAAAGACAAAGAGGAAGAGAGACATCAATGTATGGTTGGTTGCCCTTCACCAGCCTCCAGCCATGGAGCTGGCTGGAGACCTGGCTCGCAACCCGGCTGGGGAATCGAACCAGCGACCCCTGGGTATGCAGGCTGGTTCCTTATCCACTGAGCCACCAGCCAGGGTGACTTAGCTTTTGAAATCAGCTTTATTGCGACTAGTCGAGCTGGCTTTTTACTTGTTGATGAGCTGTCAGGCTTTCAAAGCTCAGTTCCCAGCTCTCCATTCTCTGTATTAAAGAGAAAAAAATTTTCCCTAAGCTTAAGGCCCACAATGACAACAGCTCAGGCTTTGTCACAGAGCTGAACTGCTGAGCAGAATATTAAATGCTAAGGGCTAAACCCACCCTAAGGTGATGACTCTCAGTTGATGCTGAATTCAATTAGACCAGTTTCACTTTCATCATTAAATTATTTTGATGGGAGTCTTACAGCCCCAGAGGGAAGAGCCAGCCTTCCGTATAATTCATAGAGGGTATGTCCTTGTTTAATAAGTCAAGGAATAAGGGCAGTTGGAAGGAACCTTTAGCGTAACACCTCATCTATCGCTCACCATCCCCATCACCACATCTTGGGCAAATGAATTTCGTTATTCCTAAATCATGCTTGACAAATTGATATCAAAACTCTCTTACAGCATGTCACATGACAGTTTTCTGTTTCGAGGGTATTGAGTAAGCTTGCATAAAACAGAGATGAGGGAATACCCCATGGTCATTGTTGTAATATATGACTGACCTCCAAGAAGCTGAAGCATAGTAATATCTAGCCCAGATGAGTTATTTAGAAACCTCTGGGATTTCCCAGCATGCTAGAGACCTCACTGTATCCAAGGATCCATGTCCGTTATAAATTTACTGTGCATTCAAAGAATAAATGTGAGCATGACTTTCTCTGTAACTTAAGTCATAAAGGACAAAGTAAACAGAACGCACCTACATGCGTAGCCAACATTAAGAAAAATGTGTAGCCCTGGCTGGTGGTACAGTGGATAAGGTGCCGGCCTGCGAACCCAAAGGTTGCTGGTTTGATTCCCAGTCAGGGCACATAACCAGGTTGCAAGCCAGGTCTCCAGCTAGGTCCATGGCTGGAGGCAGGTGAAAAGCAACCATACATTGATGCTTCTCTCCCTCTCTGCCTCTTGCCCTTCCCCTCGCTCTAAAAAATAATAAAATCTTTTTTAAAATAAAAAAAGAAAAAGAAAGAAAAAAAGAAAAATGTGTAAAAAAGTTTGTAACATATCAAAGAAAGTCATATTCTCAAGTCCTCTAGAGAGGCATGTAAACTAATACAGATAACAAGGACTCACATATGCACACAGCCTTGCTACACACACAAATATGTTGGAATACATACAACCACCCTCATTTAAAATATGGCTAACATTTACTACATCTCAGCAATTTTAGTAAGAGTTTTTGCATATCTTTTGTAATCCTCTCATCAATCATATAATTATTCCTTTTACTTCACAAATAAAGAGGTCAAATTATTTACTCAAAGGCACATAACTAGAAAGTCATTTGGCTATTTTTATCTTCTGATTTCAGGTCTGGTGTTCTTTCTCCTGTATCTTAGGAATTAAGTTAGGATATGTACATAGTATAATTAAAATAAATGGGTCAAATTTTATAAGGGTTTAAAAATTAGTCTTAATAAATCCTGTGATAATTGAAAATGCATATTCTTTGATGTTGTGCCTCTTTTGAGTTTCATGTTACATTTGAAATGTGGTTTATTCTGCTGCAATCCTGTGGATGTAGCTAGGACAAAATACTTAACCAAATGCATGCAGGCCTGGGATAGTCCCTAGTAATTTGATTGCATTTTTCTTTATTTTAAACAAATTCCAAATGCTCACATTTAGTTATTATTAGCAGCAAAAATCAGAGTGTACTGAGTCCAAATAGTCAAATGTTTTCATTACTCGAATGCTGGACAAATATTATGTATTTGAATAAGCAAATAAACCCCATGAATAAATGATTTTCTTCTGTGGGACAGGCACACTAAAGATCAGGTCATAGCCACCATTGCTTTCTACAACATACCTGGGAGAAGACTACTCTTTGAATTGCAGCTACCACTACATGACTCATGCTTATTTTTGCAATTCTGAAATTCATTCAAGGACTGACCCATTCACAATTAGTCAATCTACCACAATGCCAAACCCTTTGAGTATATACCCTATACTCTACAGGATCAAAAAGCCTATCTGATTCCAATGAAGAATCAAGGTTGATTCCAAAGTAAGACATGCAGCTTGGACCTTCAAAGGATAAGATCAGAGTTAACAGCTAATGCTAAGCCAAGAAAGTAGGGACCACATTGAAATCTTTAAGCATGTCAGAGAGAGTCTGGGGATTAGGCTGACCTTGGGCGTGTGGCCAGAATTTGTTTACTGGGAAGATAGATAAATATATATTAATGTCTGAGGTAACAAATATTAACAGACAACATTCCTAGGATTACTTGAACTCAGAAATGAAAGAATACAATCCAGTAATGGAATCATGAGATTAACATTCAAGGGACTTATTTAATAAAAAGAAAAACTTCAAAAATATGAACAATAAAATGGCAGAAAATAAAAATGTAGCCACAATTGAATCAGAAAAGCAAACTAAGCAAATAAGAAGAACAGAAACAGAATCATGATACAAAGAGCGTTTTGATAGTTGTCAGATGGGAGAGAGGTGTGTGAGAACAGGGGAGGAGGTGAGGGGATTAAGGTGTACAAATAGGTAGTTACAAAATAGCCATGGGGATATCAATTACAGTGTAGGAAATGGAATAACAAAGAACATATGTATGACCCATGGACATGAACAGTGGTGTGCAGATTGTCTGACGAAGTGGGGGGTTCTGGGTGGAGCAGGACAAAGGGAGAAAAAAATCAATGACTGTCATAGCATAATCAATAAAATATAATTTAAAATAAATTTTAAAAACAAAACCAAAAAATCATGAGTAGATTTGGGTAGTTTCTTCAAGCAGGTGAATGTATGCTAGCACTCAGTGGTAGGATAAGGCCAATTGGATGAAGAGATACTAACTAAAAGATTATATTGTAGAGGGATAGGTAAAGAATAGACAAATGAAAGAAGATTAGGATTTGGTGAATGAATGAAAATGAACAGCAAAAGGTAAGTGAAGAATCAAGGATGATCCCAATGAAACTACCAGGAATTTCAAATCTTAGTGATGTGGACAACTGGCAAAAATAGGAAACTCTGGAAGAAACACAACTTTAAGGGAAAGATGACAAGCCCCTATATGGTGACACTGTGTGTAAGATGATTCACCTAAAAGCATATGGAGGGGAAGATTAGAAGGCCCAGCATTATCCATTGGAATCCACAGAAGGATGAAGATATTTTAATATCATATAAATCAAGGGAGGAGAAACATTAAAGAATTTCTCAGTTGTCAGATGACTACTTTCAGGCCAATAAATTTTCAAGGTGTCCAGATTATGGTCATTAGTACTTTTGCTTTAAACGAAATTGGTGGATCTCCTTTAACCTTAATCACCCAAATCCTCCACTTGCCTTGGATTGAATATGCGAAGGTCTGTCCAGAAAGTATGGAGCGAGTGTCACTATAATTAACATAATATATGGGTCAATACTTTTGGGACAGGCCTTTGTAGGACTTGTTTTGATCTCCATTATATACCTGGCAAGTAGTAAAAACTCAACAGATATTAAGTGAAAAGAAAGGACAGGGTGAGGGAAAGAGGGGGGAAAAAAGGAGAGAAGGGGACAAACAGGATGGGGCAAAACTTACAAAATGTTACTGATTTGCAGCAGACCATGAGATAGATAAAGTAAGAATTTCTTCTTCAGAGTTTTGCTTTAAAGATCTCTTTATAGGATAAAATTACCTCTAGCAACAATCACCAAAAGAAGTAAAATATCACTGACTGACTCAGAAATAGAAATTCATTTTTTTCCATGCTTTTTCCCCAAACACACATTACCCTCAGAGGTATGCTGTTGAAAAATGGTAAAAGGTGAGAAATAATGGCCAGACACTTAACCCATTTAGAAGCAGCACACTTGCTTCCTCTTTCCTCATACGGTCCACACACACACACAAGAACTGATTCTGAACACATTTCATCCCTCAGCTATTTCATCGTACAATGGGGACAGCTTAAGGGGACTTAAGGTGAAAAATAAATTTTATACTCTCACAAAAAGTTGAAGTCAGCTCATCTGTGGCTAAAGTGATACATCTATGGGCAGTAAATATTCTTTTTATTAATTCGTTTAAATGATTTGGAGAGGAGATTGTCTCCCAATAATCTTTCCCTTGTTCATTGGATTTTGATTGCGTCTGTTAGCCTCTAGTCATTAAAGTAAATACAGAATTTATCTCATCTTCTGCTATAAAGGAAGTTATGTAATACAAGGACAAAAGGTTATAGAAAACAGAAGTTACCCCTTTCATCTAAAAATTCTGAAGAGGCCCTGGTTGGTGGCACAGTGGATAAGGCACTAGCCTGCAAATCCAAAGGTTGCTGGTTCCATTCCCCAGCCAGGGCATATAACCAGGTTGCAAGCCAGATCCGTAGCTGGAGGCAAGTGAAAAGCAACCATACATAGATTTCTCTCTCCCTCTCTGCCTCTATTCCTACCCTTCTCTCTAAAAATAATAAATAAAATCTTTTTTTTAAATTTAATTAAAATAAACAAATAAATAAAAACTCTGAAGACTTACAAGTTCCAAATTCCCTTCTTTCATGAAATGTTTAAAACTCAGTTTCAGCTAACAGCCCTTTGTTAAGTAGAAGTTGTGGTCACAGTCTTTAAAATATTAAAATTTGATGCTGCAACCCTTCCTTTACCATAATTTAGCCACTTAGTATCCTCAGTGTTAGAGAAAATTTTGTTCCCCTTCAGCCTTTATGTTCAAGAAGCACAGAGAAAGAAATTAGAATCTCAGTAGCCAGTGTTCTACCTAGGAGACAACAAAGGGAATTTCAAGAATGAAAACAGCCCTGAGATGAAAACTGTGCAACAAGCACAGGGAACAGCTCACCCAGACCAGAGAATTGAGGTTTTGTTTTAGAGGGAAAACTAAATTGCAAGTCATCAAGGACTGACTTTGTGAAAAATTATACCAAGGAGCTCTTGAAAAGCATGAGAAAAATTAGTTATGGGTGTAAGATAACCTATGCAAATGAATAAGCAAGGGAATTAGTATTATCTTCGGCAAAGGAGGCCTGTCCATGGTACACTATAACATTCAACTGTGAGTAGAATGTTATAAACATAACACGAAGCGTAACATTTGTATAAGCATACTATGAAGACTTGATACCTGATTAATTTAATTTAACAAATTATTTGTTAATTATTTGTAAATTATTAATTTAACAAATAAGTATAACAAAACTACATTAGAAAACAAATTTTTATCATCCCTAATTTAAAAAATCAATAGATAGTGTAAAAAACTGATAAATCAAAGATAGACCACCCCCACTATCTGACATCAAATCCCAATGGTAACATAAGGAAAAGATTCCTTAACTAGAGAAAATGGAAAGAGAAATGCACCTTGGGAAATTAGGGGTGAGTAAAATGACGGTGGCAGAAATATGCAAGTCATAACAAGGGATTGCGGAAAATGGACTGTTTTGCATACTAGCAAACATAGTTGGAATATTGTCTTTTAGGCCCTAGAGAGCCTCTGAAGGCTTGAGCAGAGAAGTAATAGGATGAAAACAATGTTTTTCGGAATCTGAGTCTGACATCAGTGCTTAATTTATAATCTACTTAACATTAGTAGATACGTGTTAAGTTTACCAACTTAGTTGATAAATTTAAAGTTGATAAATCAGTTTGAAGCTATGGAAATAATTCAAGTAACTGATAGACACTATTGGCCTGTCCCATCATGAATTATCTATATAGTTAGAGAAAATTTAAATTTAAAATACTACAACATTATGAAAATATAAATAAACCAATACTTGAGAATTTCCTACTGAAGTATTTGAAATCCTGTAACAGAGTACCAGTTAATAAGTGATATACTATTAACCAAACTATTTTAGCTTGCTCATCCCCCTAATCATTAGATAATGTCACCATGATCAAAAAGAATTATTTTATGTTTAATAACTATCACTCATTAAATGAAAAAGGGTTCAAGTAATTGTTGTTGTTATTACTATTATAGCAAGTAGTTTGTAGTATATCCTATATACCAGACAGTGTTCTAAGTTTTATATATATTAGGGGATTTAATATCTGAAAAATGCAGTGTGGTAAGTAGTACTTTTATTCTCATGTTACAGGAAGGTAAGATACACAAGAATTAAGTTACCTGCCTAAGGCACACCAGACAATAGCATTGCAGGGGAGGTCTGTGCTCAGGCAGCCTAATGCCAAGAACTCACATTCCTCACCACTATACTAGGTTGCCTCTAATACAATATAGGTAAAAATTAAAAGTAAAAAGATTTCTCTTGACTTCTCATTTTAGTTGATCAATGTTTGCATATAAGAAAAAAACACATAGGCAAGTGGGGACTAGTATCCAACTGAGCCTCATTTGTCCTCATCTATAAAAGGACAAAAATAACTATGTCACTGAGGGTGTTTTGTTAGCATTGTCACAGATTGTGGAAAGTAATAGCCCCAATTCTTTTCATCTCTTCATATCCATGATTTTCCACTGTGACTGGGCTTGTTCGTGTACTAAGTGCTCAATTTATCTTTACTCTGCACAAAAACTTCCTATGTTGAAACCTTTACCCCCAGTGTATCTCAAATGTGACCATATTTGGAGACGGAATCTTTAAAGAGCTAAGTTAAATGAGGCCATTAGAGTTGGCTATTTCCAATCCGATTAATATCCTTATAAGAAGAGGAAATTTGGACACACAGAGACAGCAGATTCACAAGTGCTAAGACCATGTGAGGACACAGTGAGAAGGCAGCCAGCCATCTACAAGCCAGTGAAAGAGGTCTAAGAAGAAACTAGACACCTTGATATTAGACTTCTAGCCTTCAGAAACATGAGGAAATTATTTCCTTTTGTTTTTAAGGCATCCAATCAGGGGTATTTTGTTGGCAGCTCTAGCAAATTAATACAATACCCTTTAACTTACTTTGACCAACAGGGTGTTAGTATACATGACACAAACAGAACCTAGAAAAACATGTTTTTCTACTTGTTCTCACTCTTGTTCTCTATCATAGCTTAAGAAAATGCTCAGTCCCTCCTAAATGGATGAAAAACAAAGAAACACAGCTGTGTACCCAAAGCAAAATCAATCCGAGGTCATCCAACAACTAGTCACCTTCAGATAGATGACCTTGATCAGTCAACACCACACCCTACTGAGCCCTGTCAAAAGTACCAACTAAAAGACAGTGACCTAAATATTTGATCATTATTTTAAACCATTGTTTTGGGGGGAGCATGTTGTACAGAATTATTATGGTGATAAAATACACAGCCTCTTGGAATATAGTAGCAGCTCAATTAATTTAAATTAATTAAATAGTTTGTTTTAAAGGAGACTGAAGTGAACAAAGAAATCCTATGCCAATTTACTCCTATCACCTATGTAAGCAAAGCTCTAGTAATTAGAAGAGAGTAATGAACTCAAACATGAAATGTAAGGGAATTGAGGAGAATGTAAGAATTTTTTCTTTTAAAGAATGTACATGTCCACTACAAACTATTTTAAATGCTAACAAGTCTCATTTCCCTCATGTCATTAGTAACTAAATTCACAATTACTTACAGTTTCATTAAATAAATCTAATTCTCTCAAATTAATTATCATTACTACAGATTATTGCTGTGACCACAGTAAATAAATCTATTATCAACTACCAGCCATGCTTCTCTCAAAGCAAGATTTGCTTTCATTATTTTATTTTATTTTATTAAAGATTTTATTTATTATTTTTAGAGAAAGGTGAAGGGAGAGAGACATCAATGTATGGTTGCTTTTCACCTGCCTCCAACTAAGGACCTGGCTGGAGACCTGGCTTGCCACCTGCTTATGTGCCCTGGCTGGGAATCGAACCAGTGACCTTTGGGTTCGCAGGCAGGCACCTTATCCACTGTGCCACCAGCCAGGGCTTTGGTTTCATTACTTTCAAAAGAAGACCAAAAAAGCACATATGCTTGGTTTAAGAAGTAATTGGAAATGATTATTCAAATCAACTCTTTCCCAAATAATCCAATGTTTGCATATTCTCTATAGCATCCTGCAAATTTGTTTTGCAAGTGTTGCAATGTGAGTCCAAACAGGAGATAGAAACCATAACATGATACAGAGAATTTTATTATAAAAATCACTTAGCAATAATAAAAGAGACACTATAAGATATGATACTACAGCCCTGGCTGGTAGCACAGTGGATAAGGTGCGGGCCTGCGAACCCAAAGGTCACAGGTTCGATTTCCCAGCCAGGGCACATAACCAGGTTGCAAACCAGGTCTCCAGCCAGGTCTGTGCCTGGAGGCATGTGAAAAGCAACTATACATTGATGTGTCTCTCTCCCTCTCTGCCTCTCTCCCTTCCCCTCTTTCTAAAAAATAATGAAATAAAATCTTTAAAAAATAAAAAAAGATGTAATACTACAGAATGTCTTAAGATTGATAGAAAATATCCAAGGAAGGGCTAATGTAAATAGGATGTACCCTTCCCAAGGAGAGGATTCAGAAAGTGTGGTTGCAATCCACAAGGCAGCAGGAAAGTTTTCTGTGTTGCCTAAACCAGATCTGGCCCACAGTAACTAGGAAAATACAAAATAACTTTCTGGGGCTCAGAAGAGCTCTATTCTGAGTCAGTGAGCTGGCATGCAAATGAACAAAGGGGTTCAACATGCCACTCTGAGCTGGAAGCTTAGAGTGCATGGTGTCCATGTTGGGAGAGACAAAAAAAGTGATTGTCAAGTGGGATTAGGACCACAATAAGAAAGAAGGTAGATTGTTCTCACATAAATCTGTAAACTGATGGTCAGTCCAGGGATTAGAGAGGCCATATTTCATATGGTCACCCAACAACTCAGGTTTCTTCTATTTTGTTCCTCTGCCACCCCCAATTCGACAAGTCAAAGGGGAGTGGCTATCACCATATCTGCATTCTAGCCTGTGGGAAGGAAAAAGAGAATGCAGAAATTTAGTAGTTTTATTTTCAGGACAGGACTTGGAAGTTGTTCATATCAGTTTCTCTCTCCTGCCACTGACCCAAAACTAAGTGACCTGCAATGCCTAGTTGTAAGCAACACAGGACTTGGTAAGTTCTATCTAGGTGGGTATGTGACAGAAAAAACTCAAGGGATTCTATTAGTAAAAAGAAGAGAAAATGGATATTGGAGGACAATTAATAGTTCCTATCATTCCTTGGTACTCACTAAACAGAAAGGGGGGAGGTCAATTTAAAACTCAGAAGGAGAACATAAGGAAAATAAAACATATTAAGAATATACTTATGTGCTAGATGTTTTACACCATAAAAATTATCATTCACACATTGTACATGAGGAAACCAAAGTTTAAATACAATAAATACCTTGCCCAAAGACTTGTTTTAAATTCAAGTTTGCCAGAAATGATAACCCACAATACACAGCATCAGTACTTCCACATTACATGTGTTACAAGTCAAATGTAAAATGAGGGAAATTTATAACACCCAAATATCATAAAATTTCCTTTTATAATTTTTCAAATTTATATATTTTTTTACCTAATGGGCTTCAGACTCCTGATCATAAGACAGGCTCAGGATCTACTGAAATCCTTTTCAGGTAAACTAGCATCCTTTCGATCCATTTGTTTAATCATTTAATAAACACAAAAATATTTATTGAGCATTAACCAGAGAACAATCTTGGTGCTTGGGCACACCAATGTAAACAACATCAAATGTATAATAAAATAAATAAGATATTTTTTTGGAAAGTAATGCATGTAATACATTATAGTGCTATATAGCACGAGATGAGGGAGGCAGCGGGTGAAGGATAGCTGTGAGGAGATGTCATTTGAGCTGAGATAATAAAGATATAGGCCATTGTAAAGAATGAAGGAAAAACTTTTCAAACAAGGTGAATTGCAAATACACGGGACAAGCCAGGTTTGTTTAAGGGGGTTAAAAATAGCATCATGGCCTTGGCTGGTAGCACAGTGGTTAAGGCGCCGGCCTTAAAAGTCACAGGTTCGATTCCCCAGCCAGGGCACATAACCAGGTTGCAAACCAGGTTTCCAGTCAGGTCTGTGGCTGGAGGCAGGTGAATGGCAACCATACATTGATGCTTCTCTCCCTCTCTGCCTCTCTCCCTTCCCCTCTTTCTAAAAAATAATGAAATAAAATCTTAAAAAAAAAAAAAAAATAGCATCATGAACTAGGATAACCATGGCAGGAGACAAAATCAAAAAGTGAAGAAGATTTAGATCATGTGGATTATGTAAATACAGCAAGAATTTTTTAATTTGGTTCTATAATTGAAAGCCTTTAGGAGGATTTATTCCTAAAATACCTGGATGTCCTAGCATTCTGCAGCAGTGTAATTCCTGTGATTTTTTTTCGAGGAGTCAGGTCCGAGGGAAGTACAAGTGCTCCACTACATTTCCTAATCACTTACATAATGATTTAGTCTTTATAGTTAGACTAAAAGTGTTCCTCCCATGATTGTCTGTTTTGTTTTGTTTTTTTAATAAAATCTGGAGGAGAAAGGTAATTTCTAAGCAGAAATTGGAAGCTATTTTTCAGTTATTTCCCAATCCCCCTTAGCCAAATGCATGTGGCCTAACAAAGAAAACTCTATGATCTACTTCAATGGTCTGCTTTCTCTCTTCTCTTCTCTTCTCTTCTCTTCTCTTCTCTTCTCTTCTCTTCTCTTCTCTTCTCTTCCCTTCTCCTCTCTCTTTCTTTCCATAAATAAAAAGAGGTATAAAAATTTTTAAATAACTTTTTCAAAATGCATATTAGAAAATCTTTGTATGTAAGATGATGATATTTTAATTATGAATAACAGCAAAGCATTAAAATATGTTAAAATTTCACAAATCTATTTCTCTAGTTGAAAATTTTCTGTTACGCTCTCAACCCATACTTCCATTTATTGCACATTTCCAAATATATATGTCCGGCAATCAGTTAAGCAACACTTACACAGGCATAACAATGTAAATCTTACAGTTTTCAACATTTACAATCAGCTTCTAGAATATTTTGGCTATGGTTACAAAAGCCAAATGTATTGTTTATTAATCTTTGAAAGTAGATTTATAGCAAGCAGAAAATGGGAACTGTCCAGGAAAAAAAAAAAAGAAATGGAAAAAAGTGTGAGGGTGCTAAAATCTTAATTTACCAAGTGGAAAGAAATGAAACAGTGCTACCGTAGAACATAACCTATTCTGAAATGTTGATGTAATTAGCAAAAGTAACTGAAAAAATCAATAGCTCTTTTCTTGAATATAAAATGGGCTTGTACAGAACAGGAGTCTGTTTCTTCTCATTTTAGATTCTTCCGTACTGTTTGATTTTTAAATCATGTGCAGGTTTTACTTCAATGTAAGTAAAAATTTTAATTTAAATGGTGATTCCTAAGCTTTAGTTGCAGATGTGTGGTGAGGGGAAAGATAAAATTAAATTAAAGTTATAAGACCAAGATATTCTGACCCAGAAATTCTGCTCTAGTTCCCTAAAGAAACATTCAGAAATGAGGACAAAATTTTATGTACAAGAATATTTGCTACAGTATTAATTATAACAGCAAAAGATTGGAAATGGCCTACATAATAAGTATTTGGAGATTATTTAACTAAATCATAGTTTTCCCATACAAGATGAAAGAGCTGCTAAATCATATTGGAGATTATTTGGTAACATGAGGTCTGTCCTGAAAGTATGGGCTGTGTAAACTGTTTTAATTATATTAACATTGGCTCTATATTTTCATGACAGACCTCATATTTAATATTCATATCATATAATTATCCTAAGTAAAAATACAAGATTAAAAAAACTGTGTTGCCAATGTGTATGTATGTATATGCACAAGATTGGCTACCTCGCAAATATATGGTTCAAGAACCAATATTTTTGTACAAAACTGAGAATTTACTATCAATAAGTCCTCCCTAAACAAATCTTTTATATGTGTACTTCCAAAAAATGGAAAATAATTATAGAAAGGAGGTCTAAGCTAGAAAAGCAATGGTGAAGAAAAAATTTTAAATATGTAGATAAATCTAAATGAATGTTAATGATGAGCTTTAAAATTAGAATTAAAATTCTAGAGGGGAGAATATACAATTATCAAATGAAGACAAGTTAAAATGTTCTAAGTACCTTTGGGAAGAAGGTAAAATTATTTAGACATTTTAATATATGCATAATGCCTGGGCTAACTGACAGAATAATATATAGAATTTATTGCTCCTGACATAGTTCAGAACAAATGCCATGAGGAGAAAATGGAAAGAACACAATAGAAAATCAGGAAAATAAATAAATAAATGGAAAGTACAAAATAAAATGATAACAATGAATACAAATATATTAACAACTACAATAAACATAAATGTACTAGGTTCAACAGTTAAAAGACAAAAAAAGGGTGAGATTGGGCCCGTTTCAATTCTCTCTGGAACCCATTTACAGGAAACAAAACATGATGCTGTGCTCAACCATGAACACCATGAGAATGATCATAATCTCCAGGGCTTAGCACCAGCTAAGCCCCCGGGTCCAACAGCTCTCAAAACTATTTCTGCTTCCTCAGTATACAGTTACCTAAGAAGATGACTGCATCCATTTGGGAAGAGTGGGGAGAATCACAACTATACACTTGCTATGATGTTGCAAGGTTCTTCTTCACAGACTATGATCACTCATTTATTCTGTGGTTCTGACTGTGAATACAGGCTCATAACTGGAAATTGGTCAAGGAGTCATGATTTACCATTGGGAAGGCTCACCTTGGATGTTCATTCAACCCTTCTGGATTGTTTTGTGTTACATACATTAAGTGAAGCCCTTATTGACATCACCTGGAACCTTGTTAGAAATGCTAGAGAAGCTGCTGAGAAACTTTGGAATATGTATTTAAGGTATGTGTGTGTGTTTATACTTAGTCAATGTGCAACATGTATTTTCTACTGTGAATCATAGTCAATGATGGTCAAGAAACACTGATGGCCTTTTCAATATGTAAAATAGTAAACGTACCAAGATGTTTCCAGTACTATTATTTATAATAGCAAAATAGTGGGGATACTTAAATGACCATGTACAAAAGACTGGGTAAATTATGGTTTATTTAAAAAAATGGAATGCTATAAAACAATGAACAGAAATAAACTACAGGTATACTCCACAATGTCAATAAATTTTTTAAATGTCTTGGTGAATCTAACAATTAAAAATAATTTAATTATACTGAAAAAACTTGCAGAAAATTATAGCGTATTCCACTATATAAAGGTCAAACACAGGCATGATAATATTTTCTTTGAGTAATCACACAAATGTGGCAAGACTATAAAGAAAATAAGGGGCTCTTATCAATGTGGCTCAGTTGGTTATAATATCATCCCAAGGCCAAAAGGTTTTGGGTTGGATTCCCTGTTGGGACATTTACCTAGGTTGCAGATTTGATCGCCAGTCCAGGTGCATTCCATCCCTGATCCAGGCAAAGCAGGCAGCCAATCAATGCTTCTCTCTCGTGTTGATGTTTCTCTCTCTCTAAAAAAAATAATACTACTAATAAAATTTTTTTAAAAAGGCAAAGCAAACCAATTTTTAAAAGAAGGGAAAATAATTTTTAAAAGAAGGGAATATATGCATATATCAAATCATCACATTGTATGTATTGAATTTATCTATGTTATATGTCAATAATCTCAATAAAGCTGAAAAAATAAGCGATTGACATAAAATTCAGGACAGTGGTTATTTTTGAGGGGTGGAGAAAGAATATGATTCAGTAAAAGTGATATTGCTCACATTTTTCTCTTGAAAGGTAGTAGGTATATAGGTATTTCTTTAAATCATTTTTCTTCAATTATACTTATATGTTATATACTCTTCTGTATGTAGTATATTTCATAATAAAAATCTTTCAAGTATATACAGAAGTGCATAAGTAGAAAAACATGAAAAGTATATGATTATAATAGTAGTATCTACCACTAAAAGGTAAAGCTGTGGCAAATTCATTTCTCCCTGTATTTGTTTATATTTTCCATGTTTTCTTATCTAAGTTTGATATGCTTTTTAAAGCATTTAGTGAGTTAACTACTGGTCTCCAAAAGGATATATCAAGTCCTAAGGCCCAGAACCTATGAAGGTAGCCTTATTTGGAAAAAGAGCCTTTGCAGCTTTAATTAAGAATCTTGAAATGAGATCATTCTGGATTTAAGGTGAACCCAAATCCAATGGCTGGTGTCTTTACAAAAGAAAGGAGAGGGAAACTTGGGACACAGAGGCACAAAGACAATAAGGCCATGTGAAGACAGAACAGAGATTAGAGTAATGCTGTACCAGCCAAGGAACATCAGGGGCTACCAGAAGCTTGAAAAGAGGCATGGGAAAAATTCTCTCCCAGAGACTTCAAAGGGAACCAAACCTGCCACCACTTGATTTCAGACTTCCAGCCTCCTGAGCTTTGAGATAACAAATAAATTAAGCCACCCAGTTTGTGATAATTTGTTACAGTAGCTCTAGGAAACTAATACAGATAGTATTTTACAAAGCACAAGTAACTTTATATCTCTTCTTTATTCATTTTTATAATGAAATGTTTATACCAGAAATTAATATAAATAGCTTACATTATTAATATGAATTTTTGGACAAGTATAAAAAATATCATAATTAATATGCATTTGTACAAGTAACCAGGCACGGACCTCCATTTTCAGACTATTTCCAGAATTTCTGGAGTACTGATAGCAGTCTGAACTTTGTTTAGTTTCAATATGGAGCCTCTTAAAATTCAAAGAATTCAAAGAAAATCAGATTTATAAAAGAACAAAAACACCTTTTATAGAGCAAACATGGTCAATCTAAGGGAGGTGTAGAAAGTTAGATTCATGTAGCTAGGAGTCCATTTTTCTCTTTTATTCCATTTTTCTTTCAATTCAATCCCAACATGTGGCAGGGCAACACATTAGACAGTGAACAAGTGCAGAACACTCATGGTGTGGGTGGGAGACTTCATTCCTCAGCTCCTGGGGTAACACAGCTCTGTTCTGCTCTGGATATCCTTCTTCATTTGAGCTCTGTAGCCCAAAGAGTACACTCTAGAGCACCTGCTAAACATAAGGCTCCACAGGTTAACATCAGCACAAAGGTTAGACTATGGCACACAATAGGAGAGAGTTTTACTGCTGGGCAGGTGAAAGAGAATTTTGTACTTGGAGATGGTAAACTGAATAGTGTTCATAAACATTTTAGTTTATGGACAAATGATCACTTAAATTGAAGTAATCAATGGATGAACATCAGCAGGTTTTGGACCTCAGTTTGGTGTTTGCTGAAAGGTGAGATGTCTGGATCTACCAGAAAGAAGATGCATAGGATTGAGGGAAGAGGTGTGAGAGAAAGCACAAGGGGTTTAAGATGGGGTCACCATAGTTAGCAGGAAAGTTGCCAGCCTCACAGTCTGTCCTTACTGCTAGCCTTGTAACTTCCTTCGGCCATTAGAAAAGCAAAGGAAGCAAAAGGAAGACAGTAGTAGATGAGGGAAAATAATATTAAAAGGATAATAAAAAGTGATTAAAAACTTAGGAAAGATTGGGAGTGGGCCAAGAGAAAAATGGAAAGTGGAAATTAAGAATAAGCCTATGAATGACAATAAAGATAAAGAGATTAAGATTTTTTAAAAATAATATGATAAAAGAGGTAAAATTAAAGATAGAGGTCAGCAGGCTTAGTGGACCAAAAGCCATAACAGCAAAGGACATACAAGGTTATTTCCTTTTAAGCACAGGCTGTGCACTGTGAGGCTGGGCCATTTGATGGAGTTGCTCAGAACACGTCTGTAAATTCCTGTTAACAATTTTAACATACTTTGCTCCTGAGCACAGGCACGAGAGGCAAAATTCTGTAGTATATCTGCATACATAAATTTTGTTTTATGAGATGATCCTTAGACTTGGTTTGTGACTAGAAGAAAAATCAATAAGTTCCAAAAAATGGTTCTTTAAGAAAAATAAACTTTTCAATTCCTCAGATTGAAAAGAGTTTATCAAAAGATGTATTGATGAGTGGAGGTATCAGATCTGTGCCTACTGACTTACTTAATGTTCCTTGGAGGGAGGGGCGGTAGATCAATGTTTTATAACTAGAAAAACCTTTCCCTCCCCTGATGACTTTAATGGGCTGGGAATTACTATAACTTTTGTAATATAGGGATTTACTTAGGATGATTATTAGGAAAGTATTTAGAACTTTATTTCAAAATATACAGTATACAACAATGTCCTTATATTTTAGATAGTTGGCATTTATCAATGTTCATCTTTTTTTTTTTTTTTTTTTTTGGAGATTATTGACAAAAAGATGTACAGCCCAGGACTTGGAGCCATAAAACTGTGGGATTGGGAGCCCCAGAGTCTATTTCATAGTGGCTTAGTTTAGACAAATTACTTGATCTGTCCAACCCTCAGTTCCTTCATCTGAGAAGTAGGGATTGATGGTAATATCTGTTTTACCATGTTGTAAGGATCACAAGGGATTATATATTGGAAACCTATAAACAAAATAGTATTATATATATATATATATATATATATATATATATATATATATATATAATACTACTATATATAATATTCTGATGGGAAAACTGAGGTTCAAAATCCATGATAACTTTCTAAGAATGTTGCTATAATGTCTTTGAAAAGCCATTTATTAAACCGATGATGTTTATCGTATATGATTTTGAGTCCTTGAATTAGAGATTGCCTAGATACTCATTTCAGATGCAATGTTTCAAGCACTGCATTAATAATTCAACCAATCAGAAGTGAATCCACATCTTATCCCTATACCACAGGAATAAATTAAAGTGATGAATTTTCTTTGATTTATAATGAGTTAACTTTGGGAATGATAACTAACAAACAGCAAACCCCTGCTTCTGGAAGTAGAAAGAGAAGAAAAAACTACACAAAAACAGATCTGGGCAGACTCCAGGATGCAGTATTTTGTTCCAGTAACCATATTATTTCTGGAGGTGTCCTCTATTTAACCTACCCTCCTCAGCTCCACCTGACCAGAAGCACAGCTTAGTTCAGAAGGCACTTATACTACCCACACTGTATGCTCCAAAAGTTTTATTATTACCATGGGTAATACAGTATGCCTATATTTTGAAAACAACAGTGATAAATTAGAATGGAAGAGCACATAAGCCTTTTCTATTCCTGAAATTTAGAGCTTTCTTTTCTTCTTATGATTCTAAATCTCAGTCTTGCACTTTATGCTGAGAAATAATATACCAGTGAAGCCAACAGAGGTCTACAATCCAGTGTCCAAACAACTTAAGACTAGATGTTTTTTCAGAACTCATTTTTTTTTCATGTTAGTAACATAATGTGATGCTTTTACTGTAACCATGTAACATCCCCATAGAGTCTGGGGAGCGCCATAATTAAACACATTAATATTTTGAAGCAAGATGTTATGAAAAGGTTGTAAGGAGGAAAATCACAGGAGATTTTTTAGGGCAATGAAACTATTCTGTTAACAGTATGATGGTGGGTGTGTGTCATAATACATTTGTCAACCCCATACAACATACAACGCACAGAGTAGACTCTAACATAAACTGTGAAATTTAGTTAATAATACAGTATCACTATGGAGCTCATCGATTATAATAAAAGTACCACACTAGATATTAAAATAGGAGAAATTGATGGGGATAAGAGTTATATGGGAGCTCTCTGTATTTTTAGCTAAATTTTTTCCTATTAACTGAAAAGTAGTCAAAAATTAACAAAGCCTATTTATTTTTCAAAGTAGGAGAAAGTATGATGAGGAAAGAGGTTGGTGGTAAGATATAAGAAAGGATACGCTACTTTATGGCCATCTATTTCTTTATAACTAACCACTCGCAATTTAATAGCTTGAACCCAAAGTCATTCCATAATGCCCACAATCTATGAGTTACCAAATGGGCAAGACTCAGGTGGTTGACTCAGACTCCTCTGTTCCACATGGTGTTGAATGAGATGACATTCAGCTGGTAGCTGAGTTGAAATAAATGCCAGAATCTTTTTGGCCATGTTATGAAAGCTGCATTTGGTTTTGTAGTAAGCAGATGCTACTGAAAGAGAATAATCTAGGGAAAGACATTAGAATCCGTTGTGGCAGAATGAAACAAGAACTGAGGAGAAGAAATTTGAAGGAAGGAATTCCAGTCACTCATTATCACAGTAATTTTACTTTGTATTTTTACGTAGTTTCTCTCAGAAGAGGTTGAAGATTACTTCATTGTAATAATGGTTATTTGTTGCTGCTAAAATAGTGATATAATCTCCACTGCAAACTTTCATGTGTGTTGGATTTTTGTAAATGCTCAGAAAATATTTATTGCTTGGCAAATTGAAGAAGGCAATCATGTAGGACTCCTCAGGTGACAAATACTTATTGAGCTTTTGTTATATTCCAGGCACTGTTTCTTTTATTATTATTGAGATACAACACTGTAGAACTTTAAGGTGTACAACATGTTGATTTGTTACACTTACATATTGTAAAATAATTACTGCCTTACTGTTACCTTACACCTCCATCACCTCACACCTCCATCACTTCACATAATTACCGCTTTTTGTATGTGTATGGGGAACATAAAATCTATTCTTAACAACTTTCAAATATATAATACAATATTGTTAGCTAGAATCACCACACGGTACATGGGCCCTCCAGAACTTATTCACCTAATAATGGGAAGTTTGTACCCTATAACAAACATGTCCCTATGTGATTACCATTTTCCCAATACTATTTATTGAAGCGACTATTCTCCATTTTTGGCTCCCCTGTCAAATACTCATTGACTATATATATTTAAGGGTTTATTTCTGGGATCTTGATTCTGTTTCTTTCATCTGTGTCTATTTCTATGCTAGTAACATACTGCTTTGAAACTGTTGTGTTCTGTAGTACACAACAGGTCCTCAAAAGATGTTTTTTCCATGTCGTTTTGTCACGACATTGATGAAATGCCATAGGAACTTAATTCTTTTATAATCCAGTAGCCTGTTGTAACATTGGTTTTGTTATATATTATTTTGCTTGAAGTCACAGAACCTATTGATAACATTAAATGAAGGCTTACTGTAATTTCAAATGAAAATGTGTGATGTCTTTGACTTTGTCTTTCTTTTGGAAAATTGCTTCGGATAGCCAGGATCTTTTATGGTACTGTACAAATTTTAGAGTTGTGTTCTTCTATTTCTGTGAAAAGTACAGTGGAATTTCTATAGAGATTGAATTGAATCTGTAGATAGCTTTGGGTAGTATGGACGATTTAATATTAATTTTTCTAACCCATGAACACAAGATATCTTTCCATTTGTGTCTCTCTATTTCTGTCATTGGTATCTTACAGTTTTCAGTGTTCAGATATTTCACCTTCTTAGTTAAATTAATCCTACCTTACTATTTTTGATACTACTATGAATAGATTCTTTTCTTTTTCAGATGTTTCATTGATATTGTGAAGTACCACAACTGATTTCTGTATATTGATTTTGTATCCTGAAACTTCACTAAATTTGTTGTTAAGTTCTCAACATTTTTAATGGAGTCATGAAGATTTTCTATATATAAGGTAATATCACCTGTCAGCACAGACAATTTACTTCTTTCTTTCCAATTTGGATGGGTTTTTGTTTGTTTAATTTTTATTTGCCTGATTACTCTGGCTAGGACTTTTGGTACTATGCTGGATAGAAGTTGTGGGAGTGAGGCTTTGTCTTCTTATCTTTAAGACATATTATTGCAGGTGGCGGGATTGTATTTTTTAATGGATGAGTCATATTCCACTGTGTGTGTGTGTGTGTGTGTGTGTGTGACTTCTTTTACTATTGCTTCCATGCTTTGCCTATTGTAAATAATGCTGTAATGAACATGTGGATACATACATCTTTTTTGATTATTTTGAGTCCTTCAGATAAATACCCAGGAGTAAAATTGCTTGGTCCTTCCTTATCTCTTATTAGCCTCTCTTTTAAAGTCTACTTTTTTTCTAATGTAGGTATTGCTACCCCAGCTTTGTTTTTATTTCCACTTTTATGAAATACCTTCTCCCATTCATTTACTTTCAATCTGTGTGTCTTTCATCTGAAATGGGTCTCTTGTGGACAGCATGCATAAAGGTCTTGGTTTCTTTTTCATTCAGCCACCCACTGTCTTTTGATTGGAGCTTTTAATCCATTTGAATTTAAAGTTAATAGATGTGTATTTATTGCAATTTATTATTTATAGTATTTTTTTCTTCTTCTTCCTAAAGAAGATCCTTTAACATGTATTATAATACTAGTTTGGTGGTAATGAACTTCTTTAGTTTGGGGGGTTTTTTGTTTCTGTTTTTTTAGTCTGGGAAGCTCTTTCAATTCTAAATGATAGCTTTGCTAGGTAGAGTAATCTTAGTTATAGATCCTTGCTTTTCATCACTTTGAATATTTTGTGCCACTCCCATCTGGCCTGCAAAGTTTCTGTTCAGATACCAGCTTACAGTCTTATGGTAACTCCTTTATAGGTAACTATCTGCTTTACTCTTGCTTCTTTTTAAGATTCTTTCTTTGTCTTTAACTTTTTGCATTTTTGAGAGAAAGAGAGAGAGAAGAGAGAGAAAGTGAGACATTGATTTGTTTGTCCACCTATTTGTGCACTTACTTGTTGATTCTTATATGTGCCCTGACTAGAGATTGAACCCACAACCTTGGAGTATGGGGTCACCACCCTAACTAGCTGAGCTATCTGGCCAGGGCATCTTTCAGATTTTAATCATAATGTACCTTGCTGCAAGCCTCTTTGGCTTTATCTTGTCTTGGACTCTCTGCATGTCCTTCATGAATTTAAGAAAGTTTACTCTAGCAAAATCAATAAACTACATCTAAAAAATAAATACATTTTTTAAAGAAAAAAAGAAATTTACTCCCATTGTTTCAGATAAGTTTTCAATTGCTTGGTTTCTGTCTTCTCCTTCTGGCATCCCTATAATGCAAATGTTGATACACTTGATCTTGTTTCAGAGGCCTCTTAAACAATCATTGTTTTTTATTCTTTTTTCTGTTATGATTAGATGTTTTCTGCTACCTTATCTACTAAATCTCTGAATTGATCCTCTGCTTCATCTAATTTATTTTCGAGTCCCTCTAATGTGCTCTTTATTTCTGTTTTTCATTTTTCATTTCTGACTGGTTCTTTTTTATGTTTCCTATCTCTCTGTTGACATTCTCACTAAGATTCTTAAGCATTCTTATAACCATAGTTTTGAAATTTGCATCATATATGGTCTGTGTTGATATATGTTCCTTCTGCACCTGAGTTTTTGAGTTTTAATCATGAAAAGATGTATTTTGTCATAGTTTTTACTGCACCTATTGATATGATTGTATCATTTTTATTTTTAATCTATTAATTTGGTATATTACATTTAATAATTTGTGTGTGTTGAAGCATTCTTGCATCCCAAGGATAAGTCTAACTTGATTATGTTGTCTTATCCTTTTTGAGTGCTGTTGAATCAGTTTGATATTTTGTTGAGAATTTTTTCATCTACGTTTATCAGTAATATTGGCCTACAGTTTCTTCCAGTGTTCCTGTTTGGCTTTGATATCAGCACAGTTTTTATTTTATTTTGGCTTTGATATCACCTCAAATTTATTTTAATTTGGCATAATAAATTTATGCCAAAATAAAATAAATTTGAGAGCATTTCTTCCTCTTCAAATTTTGGAAATGTTTGAGAAAAGTTGACTTTTATATATCTTAAATCTTGGGTAGAATGCACCAGTGAAGCCATCTGGTCTTAGCTTTGTTTTGTTTTGTTTTTTTTCAGGGTTGGGGACCAATTTTTGATTACTGATTTGTTCTTCTTACTCATTTGTTGGGTTTTTAGATTTTTAATTCTTCCTAATCCAGTGTTAATAAGTTAGCTGTTTCTAGGAATTTACCTATTTCTTCTAGTTGTTGCTGTATGTATATTCATAATATAATCCTCATGATACTTTGCATTTCTGTGGCATTCAGTTGTAATATCTCCTCATTATGTTTTTATTTTATTTATTTGAGACTTCCCCCTTTTCTTAGTCTAGATCAAGATTTATCAATTTTTTAATCTTAAAAAAGAAAAAAAAAACAAGCTTTTAGCTCTGTTGATCTTTTCTACTTCAAGATTTTTTAAATTTTCCTTTTGATTTCTTCTTTGACCTATTGGTTGTTCAGGGGTAATTTATTTAATTTCCACATATTTGTGAATTCTTAACTTTCTTCCTGTTATTAATTCTAGTTTCATATCTTGTGGTCAGAAAAGACCTGGTAATGTTCTTCAGTGAACAACACAATAATACCTCCTTAAGTGAGATAACATTTTAAGCTTACAAATCTAATAATACAGGTAGGGATCTCTTGGAAGTGTTATGCCTAGAAAAGCTGTTATTCTTTCCCAGGGTTCACACCTAAGTGATATTTTTGTTTAGCTTCAAAAATTCCATAAACTGCAAGTGACCTTGGAATCGGAAATCCCTTTGCCTGTGTAAATAGATAATTATTTTAATCAATACTACAGGGTCTACAAGTCAACTGGGACAATTAGTAGCAGTTGCTTTTCAATCTAAAGAAACAATCTTGCCTTTGCAGGCATTTCTTCATTTGAATGCACAGCCACAACTACTACTATGATAGCAAATCCTCATTGCACTCAATCAACAAAGTCATTTCTATTTAGCATTTGTCCAAGGTCATTTATTTTTGCTCTTATCCAAACTTTGTAAGTATCCAAAAACTAAAAAAAGCTTCTAAATCCTTGGATATATATACATCTCAAAATAAAAGATGTATATATCCTGATTCAATGTACTATCTAATTTTAAACAGAGAGAGCGAGAGAGAGACAGAGAGAGATCCTAGGAACAAAAGGTTTTCGCCAAAGGTCAAAATCAGAAATTTAAAGTTATATACTACAATATTTTGTTTTTCTTCGACATTTAAACTTTATTTTAAAAATGTACATTGGTAAGCATAACTCAGAAAAGCAAACTTCTAAACTTTAATCAGATCATATTTTATAACAACATAACCAGTCTGAAAAATTGAGGGAAGCATATGAAGCACAAGTCTAAATATTGGTAATATTGCCTATATTCTTTCTCTTGCTTTTTAACTTATCCTGTATTTATTGAATATTTACTACATGCCAGGCATTGTGCTAGGAACTGAGAATAGACAAGCAAGAACACAGTGTCCCTGTTCTATTATTCACAATTCTAGTAAAAACATATCATAGATAGAGATAGATAGAGATATAGATATATAAAGCTTTATCTACATCTTTGAGCTTCCCTAACAAATTAAATTTTCACTGGCAAAAGTATAGAGAAATTTATACTTTCATGTATTACAGGTGGGAATACAAATTGATTGAGGTAACTGTTTTTAGAGTGCATTTTTTGTGACACATCAAAAACCTTCAATATATGCTTATTGAAGCAATTCCATTTCTGGGAACTCATTCTAAAAAAAATCATAAAACTGCACAAAGACTTATCTAAAATAAATTTTATTGTACAATTTTTATAATATTAAAAGCTTGGCAACTACTTAAAAGCAACAATGGAGAATTTGGTCAAATTATTTGCAACTTATGGCAAAATAGTGCATAGTTATTTAACATAATGTTATTGATGATATAGGAAAACACTGGCTACATTGTCAACTGTTTTTTCCTTAAAAAGACTACAAAGCACCATGTGCAATATAATGCTATTTTTTGTTAAAAACAATTTTATATACAGTGGTAGGATGAATTGGCAAGAACCACCCCTCATTGTCTCCATTGGTGGGAGACCAAGAATCGAAATAATTTAATCACAGTTGGCACAAATCTTCCTGGCTCCAAAACGAATAGCTATTGACAACCAGTGCCGTTGTTTTTTGTGAATCAGCCAAGTTTCAGGTCTGGCAAGAAAGAGCAACATGCTTCTTAGCATAATAATGGGGTGGTCTATTGTTCACAAAGGACAAAACATAAAAACCCAAGCGAAGGGGGAAAATGGTCTTTCTTCATTAACAGACCAGCCTGCATATTCTCAAAGGAAAATATATTTTTGACTTTGTAAGAAGAATGTACTTACCCTACAGGTGATTTACTTTAAAACACCTGCTCTCAAAGGTGAAAAGGTTGAACTGGTATTAAGAGGCTGACATTCACCTTCTTCACTGGAGAGAGGCTTGTCACTCTTGGTCACTTGCTTACTTCTAGTACAGGAGCCAGTCAGCACATGGTGGCCCAGGGCCAAGTCCAGCACGCAGCCTACTTTTGTGTGGTCCACAAGCTACCAATACTTTTTACATTTTTAAATAGTTAAAGAAAAAATGTTTTAAGAATGATATCATGAGACATGAAAATTATATAAAATTCAGGTGTCAATGTCCATAGGCAACGTTTTATTGGAATACTCATTTATGTAGTGTCTATGGCTACTTCCCACTACATCAGTGAAATTAACTAGCTGCAAGAAAGGCTGTCTGGCTTGCAAAGCCTGAAATATTTAGTATTTGGTCTTTTTCAAAAACTAGCTTGCTGAACTCTGCCCTAGTAGAGAGAGCTTCAGTGTGCCTCTCAGCAAAGCTCAGGTTGCACCTGTGTGTGCAAACCCTCCTCTTAGGAGGTGCACAGTTTCTCAAGGGAAGGGCCTGTATCACAAGTTGTAATGACTTAAAGCACTCTCTCCTTTCTCTGAAGAGTGCAAAGAACACTCTGAACATTAATCACAATAAAAAGTTACACCATATAGGTTAGTCAAGATTCTCTTTTTCAGAACTAAAATTGGGAGGGAACCCTGCCACATTCAGATTGCATATAGATGTAATACAAGTATTGATGTCCATCCCCACCCCCAACCCCACCCCAACCCATACCCCATTTCAAAAGCCAACTTTCTCTAAAATACTCTGAAAAGTGAACTTTCCCTTTACGTGTCTCCCAAGTTGTCTAATCAGAACCTTACCTGGGACAGCAGAATCTGCTAGCTTGGCAATGGACCACCACTCTGCTACTGCTCTTCATCTCAAACTCTTGGACCCTGACTCTTTTTTGGACACCACTCCTCCTCTGCAAGAGCCAGCTAGAAAGGTCAGTGTGCAGTAGTGCTCTGCCCTTTTATTCTCTACCAATCCACTAGACAAGCCTGTAATACAAATTATTAATACAAATTATTTTCCACTCCTAGTTTTTTGCCTCGTTCCAAAGCATTCCCTTTACCTGAACTGCCCCATGCAGAGTTCCTTCTACTTTCCAGGAAACTCCATCCCTTGCAGACAGGATAATCTTGCTGCAGACCAATTCCCTGTTCATTTCCCCCACCCAGGCAGAATTCTTCCTTAGGCCTTTTTAATGCAATGTGTTCTAATGTGGGAGTAAAGTACCTTCTAACAGGATAACTGATAATGACCATGATATCTCAGCCATGCAGACTATAGTGGGTGACTTTGGAACTCCAAGTCCCAACTTAAATCACATACCCCATTACATACTCCCCACCTAAATTTTTGTCTCTCCCCCAAAATTCCTATGTTAAAGGCCTAATCCCCAATATGACGATGCTTAGAGATTGGGCCTTTAGGACATTATTAGGTTTAGAACAAGTCATAAGAGTTGGGCTCCTATAATAATCTAAGTGTCGTTGTAGAAAGAAGACCAGAACTCAAGCTCAAGCTCTCTACCAAGTGAAAATACAGTGGGAAGAAAAAAAAAAAATCTCCCCCAAAACATAGCTCTATGTAAGCCATGAAGAGCTGTCACCAGGAACTGAATCACCCAATATCTTATTCTTGATTACCCAGCCTCCAAAACTGTGAGAAATAAATCTGTTGTTTAAGCCTCCCACTCTGTGATGTTTTGCTATAGCAGCCCAAGCTAAGACAAGCTGCAAATATGGCGTAAAGTATAACCTCAAAGTCATTGAAACAATTAGGATTGAATGAAAGGCCACGGGTATAGGCAGATCAATCCTGTTACCAGGGATTTATGTTTTTTCTTTCCCCTCTACTCTACCATCCTCACTGTTAGCTTCATCCTAAGAGTTAGTTAGCACTTATATTCCAAGTTGGCCCAACTTTGGCCATTAGAATTCCATGCTTTCTTATTCATACTGAACAAGGAACAAAAGAAAGCCCTCACCTACACCTGTTCAGTATACGTTCTTTGCTACAATCTGATCAAAATAAGGCATGTATCAACCCTGAGTCACTAATGGTATCTAGAGGAAGTCCATATGCTATAGTAAATATCTTAGACTAACTAGAGCACCCCTTTCCTAGAATAGTCTCAGTTTCCCTAATATAGTAGACTGAGTTGGATGCCCAAACTAAGGTTCTATTAAAAAAAGAAAAAGAAAAGGAATAAATGCCAACTGGACAACAGCATTACTGTACAGTAGTATATGTAATTCCTATTAAGACCCAGTGTTATCTATGAGTATATGGTGTGGGGTTCACCAAGGCTTTTAGTTTATAGACAATACTGAATAACCTTCCAAAAGAAAATAACTGCCTAAAAAGTTTGCCTCTATTAAATACATGAATAAAAAGACCCACCAGATATACTCTGTCACACCACAGAGTATAATTACATGCTCCCATGAGTGACTTCAAGTTCCAAAATAATTTCTAAAAACTAAAGCATTGTCACACATATAAATGTTAATCTGAAAATCAAAACAAGCCTGTAGCTTTTATAGGAATTATTTGCTGTTTTCAGCACTCTTACTTTAGCTTTTCAGTTAACTTTCTCCAGGTTATTCCAAAGTCAGTGTGTATACTATTTTTTTCCTGCCTTTCTCGGGGGAGTCTAACCTTGCTTCTATTCAACTATAGTGAATACAAAAACTAACCATTATTAATGGACTCTCAAAATCTTAATCTCAACCCAGAATATAAGGAATATTATTTATGAGTTCTCCCATAATCACTAATGACCTCAATCAGAATTTGAACTCGATAAAAGATTTGGTCTCTAGTAGGCAGCACACCTTCACAATATAAGTCAAAGATTAAAAATAACCCAAGCAAACTAGGTTAAAATATAATGGCAGTCATTTAGCACCAACCCTTTAGATTGAGCTCTAGAGGCTTCTGCTGATAGAAAGTATAAGTACTTTGATAATCATGTTTTTTCTCACCTTTGTGTTTATACAAGTTCCTATAATTATGATCTGGTGCACCTTTCTCTTCATTCATTATCATATTTAAGTTTAATTGAAAAAGTAATATCCTTACAATTTATAATGGTCTTTTGACAGTATTTCACTGCAGTAAAGCAATTTCCGGGCTTTCATTAATGACCAGACTGATATCTTTCTAAAACTGAACAATGGATCTATTAAAATTACTACTCACCATCTGGGTCTCCTTGAAAGACTGTTTGAGGCCAAACTGTTATTTCTATGGAAGAAAAGAAAATGAGCTAAGCTGGAAGCACCCAATAGGCTGGTAACATATACTTTTACATTTTCTCTCAGATAGGGCAAGCACTTATTAGCCTATTACAGTCAAAATAAAAAGGAATAGAGATAAATAGGTAGCAATTTAAGACCTAAATCTTAGGAACAGAGGAGAAAGAAGGATGACAAAGACTATGTGAAAAATGAATCAAAGGTTGGCTGCATCTGACACACATCTTTTTATAGTTATTTTAAGCCATTGAGTAACCAGTATTTTGAACACAACCAATCACTGAGTCACTGTGTGACTCCAAGTGGTCATACACCCAACACATTGTCAAAGCAGAGTCTGGGGAAGCTCCCTGCTTTTAAGTCTCAGCACCTAAGCTTAATAGCCATGTGACCTTGAACGAGTCACCTGACCTCTCTACTCACCATGTTCCTCAGCTGAAAAATAGGGATAATACCATCTTCATGGACAATTATAAGTATTAAAGTTAGTATACGTAAAGCACAACACTTAACACATTGTAAACCCTTCCTGTATTTCACTTACTGTGATCATTTTGAAGAAAGAGATATATCAGTTATACATCAAATGAAATTATTTTCAAACCGGATTTTCCAAAGATTATTTCAATTTCTATAATTAATCAACAATAGAAATAATAAGTAGTGTATATAATATAGGAAGTGATACAGGCTACATATTAAAATAAAATGGAGAGGGAGATAGGGAGAGTCAGGGAGAAGGTTGTGGTTTTTTTTTTTTTTTTAAAGATTTATAATTTTTAGAGAGAGGGGAAGGGAGAGAGGCAGGGAGTGAGACATCAATGTATGGTTGCCTTTCACCTGCCTCCAGCTACAGACTTGGCTGGAGACCTGGCTTGCAACCTGTTTATGTGCCCTGGCTAGGAATCAAACTAGCAACCTTTGGGTTCGCAGGCCAGTGCCTTATCCACTGTGCCATCAGCCAGGGCTTGTAAAGTTGATTTTTGAGCAAAGACTTGAAGGAAGTTAGGAAGAAAGCTATAAAAATACCTGGAGGAAGAATATTCTAAGTAGTCAGAATAGCCAGTGAGGTCATGTTCATTAGAGTAATAACAAAGAAGCCAGTTTAAGTGGAGGGAAATAGGAACGAGGACAGGAGGTTAGAGGGAAGACAGGAAGCAGATCACAGAGCCTGGTAGATCCTGGGGACAACTTGGCTATTTCTCTGAGTGAAATGGGAAACCATTGAATAGTTTTAAGCAGAAGAATAATATAATTGAACTCACATTTTAAAAGGATTTTATCTGATTGCCTTGTAAAGAATAGACTATAGAGAGGCAAAGGTGGAAGCAGAGAAATTAGGTAGGCTTTTGCAGTATTTCTGGCAAAAGATCACGGAGGCTTACATCATAATGATGACAGTGGAGGTGGTGAGAAATGGAAGAAGCATTAGGATTTCCTGGTGGATTAGATTGAGGTGTGAGAAAAAGAAAGGCATCAATTCCAAATTGTTTTTGTTGTTGGTAGTGGTGGTGGGTTATTTATTTATTTATTTTTTCATCCTTAGTAACTAGGAAGATAAAGTTGTCATCAGCTGAAACGAATAAAATCATAGGTGGATCAGGTTTTGGAGAATGAAGAATAAATCAGCTATTCAATTTTAGCCATGATAAATTCAAAATATCTATGTATAGTATATTTCAAAGTGGAGAAATATTATTTGAGGAGGCAGTGTAATACATAATGGTGGTATGTTTAGGGTAAAAGTGTAGACTGAAGATATAAATTTTATAGTCATAAGATGTAGTATATAAAGTTAGAGAGTGAATGTAAATATAGAAGGTGACCAAGGATTGAGCCCCAGAGCCCTCTAATACTAATAGATCAAGGACAAGAAAAGACATGAACAAAGGAAACCAAGAAGAAAAAATAAGTGAGGTATGAGAAAAAATATGAAAATATGGTTTCTAGAACATATATGAAGAAATTCTATTAAAGACAAAGGCAAGGGCAATTGTATCAATTCTGCTAATAAGCAAGATTAGGACTGAGATCTGACATTTCAGTTCAGCAACATGTGATCCGAAACAAAAGCCGTTTTGATGGTGGAGTAAGTTTAAGAGAGAATGAGAGGAAAAGACTCAAAGGCAGCAAGTATTAGCAAATATATCCAGGAGTTTAATCATTAATCATAAACCCTCAAAACCCTGGAAGTCAGTGTGTATTCATTTTACAGATAAGAAAACTGAGGGTGAAAAAGAACAAAGATTCATCCCAAAATTAAAAAGCTAGCTAAAGGAAGAACTGGGACTAAACACAGAAGTCTAACTCCAAAGATAAAGTTCTTACTTGTTTCATGCATTCAGCAAACATGTGCTGAGTGCCTACTATGTGTGTGTGTGTTGGGGAGGATATATGTGTGTGATACATGGTGTGAATAAATGTTTATCTAAACAATTATCTAGATAGTGTTTCTCTGAATAATCCAAGAAAAACATTAGAATAAACCATCAGGAATCTTAAAAATTCAGATTCCTGAGCTTTATCCCAGACTCATTAAATCAGAGTATCTGGAGGGTTTAGCTCTCTAAGGGATTCTTAAGCCTACCTAGTGTAAGAGTTGCTTGTCTCATGAAATATGATTTTTCCTCCTAAGAAAATATTAAAAATATGTACATATGTTAATTTTTCTACCTTCTGTCCTTTCAATATCTCTTATATGAATATGAAAAACCACTTGGTAACTCCAACAAATTTTTAATGTCTTCCTTCTTAACATTTTCCATAGCCAAATAAATTTCACTAGAATAATAAACCCTACTTTTTCTACCTAAGCCCCTCAGCATATGTTTCCAGAATTTAAGATGGATCTCACATGTTGTATTTTCTCCTTAAGGTGGGGTTTTATTGATGGCAGCTTAATTAGGAAAAGAACTCTTTAAACCAAACTACTGCATTTAATAAAAGTTATGAAATTTAGTTTTCAATGCTAAAGGGTAGGATCTTATGGAAAAGTAGTTTTGTTAAGGGAAAATGAACCTATTCATGGTATGTTTCAAGTTTCACTTGCGCGGTTGATTGAGATGGTAGTTCCACTGGAGTTTCTGAAAATCACCCCATTATAGGCACTTGATCTCTCTTTTCTAATAGTTCAGGAACTATTCAGTTTGTTGCACCTATCCAGACAATGCTTTATTTTGTACCAGTTCTTTGCTTTCTATCCAGAAACAGCTGCTCCATCTCCTGTGACACAGGATGTAATAAAGTGGAGTAAATGGAGTAGAGTATTTTGATGGATGAATCACTGCGGGGTGTGCAGTGCTCACAGCACTCATGGTGAAAGTGAAGAGATTACACCGGAATGACATCTGTTTTCTTCCATGTAAATTGCTAGACTTTGAATCTGCTGTTATTTAGCAGATGTGTAGATTTAATTATTAGGATTGCATAACCACTGGGGAAAGCATGTGATTTTATTGATAGCTTTCCACCTACAGTAATTGCAGAATGAGTAAACTGCCTTTGTCTCCTTCATGGAATAAAACTGAAAAAGTTAAACCCACAGGGAATCTGTTATTTCTTATTTCTAAAGTGCATATGAACTGGTTGTGCTGATATTGATATATTAATACAATCCCAACAAACTGTGTGTAGCTGTTTGACAATTATTTTGCTCATAGGCTGCAACTAAAGACACATTTTCAGTAAAATGCTTTAGAGATGTTTCTTAGTCCATCATCTGCAAGACAGAAACTCTTTTCTGGATTCTTAAGATTTTCCTAGGGTTATCTACATTTCAGGTTAAAAGAAACCTTGGAGATTATCTGTTCCTATTCATGTATTTTGACACTTGAGAAAACTAAGGGGGAAAGAGATAGAATATCTACTAAGCAGGTGCTAACTTATGCCTCAATTTGCTGACTCTCCTTCTAGTACTCAGAACAGAATCTCATAGGAACAGAGAGACCCAAATCTGTTGACAGGCTTTTCATAGAGAGACTTGGCCTTTTTAACCTTTGTAGCTTCACACCTGTGTGGAAACAGAAATAGCTGAAAGGCAATGTTGGAAGAGGCCATCAAGAAGATATGACCTCCAGGTGACCTCCAAGCAGGACCCTGGCAATCAGAGGTTCCAAAGCTCCTCCTTGGTCCTTGGAGTGTGCTTACCCACTGCTCCCACAGTGAAAGTTATTTTCAAAGATGCAGCCTTGAGGGAGCATGTTGTTGAAGCCATCCGAACAGTATATGTGACTAAACCTGAGTAACTTTTAAGATTTTGGAAGGTTGGTGTGGATATCTATTCATTTTACAACCACCTAAGACAAGACTTGCATGTAAGTCAGTCCCCTTGCTTTAACATGCCTCCTACCAATCAGAGTTGATCTGCCCCCTTTTCAGGTCTCTCTTTGTCATCCATATAAAGAGGCCAGTTTTGAATGTCATCTGTGGAACTCCCGAGGTAGTGAGCCACCAGGCAAATGAAAAATACTTGACAAACCAACAGAGATATTGTTGCTTTAGATGTCATGGGGATGCAAAATTCAAGAGTCTAAGACTGCAGGATCATGTGGTACTAATGTGATTGGTGGCCTTGGGCATGGCTATTTCTTCACTTGTGTTATAATAGTTAACTTGAGAAGCCACCAACCTGCACTGCTGGGGTTAAAATCCAACTCAGTGACTCTTCTATTTGAACTTCTTTTTTCTTCCCCCAAATGCTCTTGAACCTAATGTGTAAAACAAAGATGCTAAATAATCACCTTCATTGTCCAGAAAGCATGGTTCCTGATAGTCAACTCTTTTCAGAATTTCTGTGATCCATTTGAGAACCTGTAGACACATTGAAGAGTTTTAATCACATCCAGGAATTAGGTTCACCTAATATTATCTGCCTCTTCTTTGTAAAATAGTAATCTAGCATGTACAGAATATCAGACATGAAATTTTAGCTAAAATAGGCAAAGATGTGTATTTAAAATATCAAGCACAATAGATCAAAAGTTAAATTTTCAGCTGGTTGTACATAGGTTTTGTCCAATGTGATAAAACCATCTGAATATTTCAGAAACTATCTGGATAATTAGTTGAAGTTTTCCATTTTGATTCAGAGGTTTTGATATTATAAGTATGGTTAAAGCAGAGCTCTGGTACTTACCTGATTAATTGTGTATGGAGTGCCCACTATATGGCATTAGATAGAGCTCACAGAGCATGCACGGAATAACCCATCCACAGTGCATTTGCTGCCTCCACTCCACAATTACTGTGACTGAACCAGGAACCAAGGGAGCTATGCCAACGACAGAACAATATCACTTCACCACTTCCACACTGTGATAAGCTTTATAGAAACATTACACCGAGCCCTGGATCACTGAGTACTCCTTAGCTGATCTCTCATCACCTGGGCTCTTATTCACAATTAAATCTGACTGAAGGCTCCATCACTCTCTGACTTCTCTCTCCTTCTACCATACCCTCTGAGACTCACCACCTGTTATTGATAAACACCATCTTCCTTATCTTCTTCTCTGAATATTTCCTCCACTCTTGCCTGAAATCTACTACCCTCTAAGAGTGCTGCTTTGTATGCATCTTTCCTTCCCACATCAGCTATTTCACTAGGTCTGGAGGTAGTGAAGCTGTCCACACTATTCCCCATTGTCCCTCAAGAATCATTATCTCTGCCTCCTCCCTAAAACCTTTAAGCTATTTTGAAACTCAAGTCATTAAATCATACCACTACCTATCCCTCCTTGAATTCATATTCACATCCCCAGTTTATTACCCTTATTCCTTGAAGAATTTAGCACTTTCCTCATTGTGTCCTACTACAGAAATATTCTTGTCAGCAATGTTTAGTACCTTTGGCTTCTTTTTTTAAATACCATCACGAACAGGGAGGATTTTCAAAATATTTAACAATTAATAAGGAACAGAGACCAGTTGGCAGTAAATGACAAATATAGTCATACCTGTGTAGGCAAAAACTATCAGCACTGTATGTAGACAGTTCTAGTCACATGGCCTCTCAGTAGCTAAATCTATTTCTTGCTGCTCTAACATCTACAGAATATTAAACATATAAGCTCATCTTATGTTTCCATTATCAGAGAAGAGAGGCCTTCCCTGACTAGTTTATATGAATTAACAACACTCCCCCACAATTGCTACTCACTCATTATTGACCTTTTCCAAAGCACATGACATATAATACATTTATGAGTTCCCTAATGTATTCTCCTTCTCTTCTAACTAAAATATAAGCCACATGAGTATATAGGCTTTGTTCTTCCCACTGTTGTTATGCCAGTGCCTAGATTAATGCCCAACATAAAATCGATGCTCAGTAAATGTTTATTGAAAAATCATTTTGGACCATAAGTAGGAGTTTTAAGGATGGAATTACCAGATTTCCACTTTGTGCTACTTAATTTTAGAATGCTAATTAGACCTTCACTATCTGAAATAATTTTAAAAAAATCACAGAATAACATAATTCCACTCACTTTGGAAAAAGAATAAATTGAATTCAGGTATTTTAATTTGCACAAAATTCAGAGTATCCACCAATACCCCTGTCTATCTGCAGTTGCTAAAAATAGGCACTTTAAATCTCATGGAATAAAGTAGTTCATGAAATATGAGAGGTGATATCTTGGGTCATGATATAGACAAACTTGTAGAAATAACATCATTTCAACCTAGGATGGTAGGAATATATAAATGAAAAATAAGATTCCGTCAGTAGAAGCAACACTAAATTCCTGTCTCTGCCATGCATAAGTTCCCTGTCTTCCAGAAAATAGCATTAGGAGAAGCACAATTCATTTATTCATTTGGGGATTTGCCATATAAAGTAGAATATATGGCATGAATAGCAGCAGTAAGGGGGCACATTATTCTATAATTCTCTAACAAGCAAGTCAGGTTTGCCAGCCTCCAAATTAGCATTTAGTCATTTGTCCTAAAGAAAATGCAAAATTATTTATTTATACCTCTTCCAACTTTGCTTGGTTAAAGATGTATCTGCATAATAGGCAATGTGCTAAAAGAGAAAGGAAATATGCTTATGTCATCATCCATAAAAAGAAGCTATTAAAATGACAATGTTACTGATTTCTTGAATGTTGAGAATAAGTACTCCATGAAAAAAAATCATTCTGCAATAACAGGCTAAAGAGTTTTATTAACAAAGCCTTCACAGTTATTATTCCTTGGACCAGAAGACGGTTTACACAAAGGATTGTCATTGCTAACCATGAGCCCAATCGATGACCATGCTTGACCTAAAAGCTAAGAACACAGTTCAGATGAGATGAGGGAATATGAACTGACCACAACCTTTCAACAAATTTCCAGTAAAAGGAGAAAAATAGAGAGCAAACTCCAAACTGATGGCAAAGTTTAGAACTATTTTTTTTTTGCAATATTTTATAGTCAACATAATTGTGAATTGTATTTTAATTTTCAAATGATACCAGTGACTTGTTCTATTGAAAGGGATCAGATAAAAAATATGATTCATAAAAAACACCCTTTAAAAATATTTTTATACATTGCCATTTATAATTTTTTTGTCAAGTTTTGCCCTAAACCCTATTTTGCTCATGATGTATTTACTTTTTAATTTATTTTCTAGGTCTTGAAGAGCTAAATCTATTCTTGAGTCTCAGCCTGAATGTGATCACATCCTCCAAACTGCTGAACAATTTACTACCAAATTGTCCCCTTACATCAAGAAGCCCAACCTCTGGAACTGGGGCAGTGTCAGCATCTATCAAAGCATGTGGCTCTGAGGAGCCAGGACAGAGGCCTGGGCTAAATGAAGTATGAGAAATAGAAAATAGAGATAGACAAAAAGCTATCCTCACTAAGTAATTCAGCAATTTTCAACTGGTATGTCACAAGAATTTTTTTTTTTTTTTAATTAAAAAAGAGGAAGGGAGAGAGGCAGAGAGGGACAGAGACATCAATGGATGGTTGCCTTTCACCTGCCTCCAGCTACAGACCTGGCTGGAGATCTGGCTTGCAACCTGGTTATGTGCCCTGGCTGGGGAACCAAACCAGAGACCTTTGAGTTTTCAGGCCAGCACCTTATCCACTGTGCCAGCAGCCAGGGTTTGCCACAAGAATTTTTAAAACATGTAATAGTTGACTATTTAGTTAGGAACACTGACCTCTTTTCCCTTAGACTGTCAAAAAAAAAAAAAAAATATATATATATATATATATATATATATATATATATATATACAACAACTAGCACAACAATAGCCATAGATGTGAATAAATCAAAATTATAAGAAACTATTTTGTCAGATTGGGAAAAAAAAAAAATATATATATATATATTGTTTGCATGATGCAGAATTTTAGTAATGCATGTCATAAGATGAATAAGGTTGACAATCTCTGGTTTTACCTAAAGAACTAATGTCAAAATTTGAAAGTCCTGTTCAAAAAACAGCTTTTGGAGGGGGAACCAAAATGGCACAGGAGTAAGTGGAGCTACACCAATCTCCTCCCAACACCAAATTGGAATTACAACTTAATTGGGGAGAAATCTGGGGTAACCAACAGAACACCAACTGGAGAGAAGCGTTATTACCACAGACAGAATGGAAGAGCCAATTCATCACAACGTGACCAGCAGGAAGTGTGGAGGTACGAGGGGGCTGTCTGAAGCGGCAGCTGAAGGGACAGAGAAGTATCTCAGCAGCCGGGGGCTCCACCTGAGAAAGGTGGGATCTAAACCCCCAACTGGGCTTTCCAGCCTACAGCAACATAGCTGAGAGTAAAACACAGCATCCAGCTGTGAAAAGCAAAAAGCCACTAGGTTTAGCTGGCTTGACAGAGAGACTGAGTTCTTAAAGGGACCATGCATGAAAATATAGAGGCACCCACCTACCCTGGGTTCCAGCAGAGAAAGGGCACAGTGGGCTAGAAATGCTTGGGGAACGTTTGGGTCAGTGGCTTTAGGGGGAGAGCTGAGGGAGCAGCCCAGGAGTCCAGTGCTGACCCATCCCCCAAACAGCCAGCAGACCACTCTTCTCCAAAGGGCAGGAGCCTGAGGAGAAGCCACAGCCCCACCCATAGGAATTAATCTGCCCCACCCAGCAGTGCCTAAACCTGACCTCAGATCACAGGTTGATTGGATTAACAACTGAATTCATCTGCCCTGCCTAGAAATGCCTAAAACTGACCACTGATTACAGACTGATTGATTAAAGGAGACAAAGACAATGACTCTCTGGTAGCCTCCAACTGGCTGACTAGGCCCAGACTGGAACACAAGCTGACATCACCAAGCACAGATCCAGGAAGTAAAAAAAGTGCACCTCTACACCACAGAAGGTCCCACCACTAAGATAGTAAGTCAAAGCAGACAAATCTAACAAGCAAAAACATACAAGAGCCACCTAAAATGGGGAGACAAAGAAATAAACCCTCAGCAAATGGAAAGGAAGAATCCCCAGGAAGAGTGCAAAATGAAATAGAGACAAGCACCCTATCAGACATGGAATTCAAAATAATGATGACAGAGAAGCTCAATGAGCTCAGCGAGTTCAAAGAAAACTACAAATAACTCCAGGGGAGCTACAAAGAACTCTTATCTCATCAATAAGAGCCTGGAGGAAATGAAGAACACCATTTCTGTATTGAAGAACACAGTAGAAGGAATCAAAAGCAGGCTAGAGAAAGCAGAGGATCAGGTCATTGAGCTGGAGGTCAATGTAGAAAAAAATTCCCAGGCAGTGCAACAAAATGAAAAAAGACTGAAAAAGAATGAAGAGCTTTTAAGAGAGCTGTAGGACAACATGAAATGTAATAATATTCGTATCATAGGAATACCAGAAGGAGAAGAGGAGGAGCAAGGGATAGAAAACCTCTTTGAAAAAGTAATGACAGAAAACTTCCCTAACTTGAGGAGAGAAAATGTCACGCAAACTCAGGAAGTACGGAGAGTCCCAACGAAGATGAACCCAAATAGGCCCACTCCAAGACACATCATCATGAAAATGGCAAATGTCAAAGACAAGGAGAGAATCCTAAAAGCAGCAAGAGAGAAACAGCTGATAACATACAAGGGGGCTCCCATGAGGTTATCAGCTGATTTCTCAACAGAAACACAAGACAGAAGGGAATGGCAAAAAATATTTCAAGCAATGTAAAACAAAGGCCTGCAACCAAGAATACTCTACCCAGCAAGGCTGCCATTCAAAATGGATAGTGAAATAGGGAGTTTCCTAGACAAAAGAAGTCTAAAAAAATACATCTCCACCAAACCAGCATTGCAAGAGATGCTAAAGGGTCTGCTTTAAGAAGATGAAGAAACAGAGAGACAGGAACACAGGTACAAACATAAATAGATTAAATGTACCAATCAAAAGACATAGGGCAGCTGAATGGAAAAGAACCAATTTTAACTTGTGAATACTTTTAAATGATCTTGTTATAAATAGATTTTACTAAATAAGGTACAATTTTGTATGTTACTTGTATGTGCATTACTGCAGGTCAAGTTTTCTTAGATTGGAATCATTTCACAATATGGGAAAGTCAGGTTACTTGCAGTAATTCAGAAAAATTGAATGCAGTTAAGGAAGAAGAAAAACCTAAGAAAGTGTGGATGTATATTTTATAGAAGACATGCTGTCTTTCTTATCCACTGTTATAAAATATGTGCTTATTTGTGGGTGTGTAAAATATAGATTTTGTTAGCAATTTATGTTTTAAATAGCAACCAACTGGTCATGGGTATGTTGTGAAATCAGTCAGTCTTTAGGTTAGAAAAGATGCTGAGAATGAAGACCAATGTGGATGGAAGTTGCAAACTACTAAACTATATGATTTGTGTACATAGACAACATAGATTCTCATATTAGCATGTAAATTAGATGAGATTTCTTTCAACTAAATTGTGGAAATATACATTTCCAATTCTGAAGACACCCAAACTGGGGATACTTGGGAAAAGGAATTAATGCTATAGTAAACTTTATTGTTGAAATGTGAACATACATAATATCTACCTCAACAGACTCTTAAGTAGTTCAGGGGTTAGTTTAGGACCACATAGGAAGTCAACCACAAGTTCAAAAAATAGCTAGAATACTATTCTACAAAATTATATAAATCCTGAGGATTTTTATTTTTACCTCACCTTAGTAGACACAATAATTTCTACTCTGGGGACCAGCTGAGCACTGCAAGTGCCATTATTTCCGAAGGCTTCAATTTGTAAAACACATGTAGAGGAAAAACAGAGGGTATTGAAAGAAGTAAGACCTGTGCACAGCTTAAATAAATAAACAAATCTGCTATTTAAGATGGAAAACTCCAAAAAGAATATGTTGTAGTTCCAGTAGCTTAAAATCAAGTTGAGTTGTATTACTGGAGTGGGGAGGATGTGAGTCAAAAACCAAATTCATTTTTTACTACGGGTTTGGCACTGTCTCTAGGACTACTTTCACTAAAGTGAGTTTTGCAATATACCATTTCTGTGATATATTTCACAAAAATAGCATTCCACAGTAAAATAAGTATTAAAAAAGAAAAAACTGCTTAATCTTGCTATAGTATATCTAAAATATTATCATTTAACATGTAATAATTATGTAAGCTGTTGGCATATTTAAATTTTTTTGTATTAACTCTTGAAAATCTAGTATGTACTTTAAATATGTGTAAAAATATGTATGGGTATAAATGTATTTTTGCATGTGTTTGGTAATATTGCAATTCATATTACTTTAAAGAGTAATTCTTTAAACAAATGAATTAATGTAGGCATTTCGGAAGAATGAAAAGAAAACTTCATATTAATATGATTTGAGAAGCTGACAGAAGGCAGTAATTAAATGGTGAATTGTCTGGACGTGAAAGGGAAAAAAAAAGTACACATAGGTGGTTACAGAATAGACAGGGGAATGTTAAGAATAACAAAGGAAATAGAGAAGCCAAAGAACTTATATGCATGGCTCATGAACATGAACTAAGGGGAACATTGCTGGAGGGAATGGGGTACTGGGTGGAGGGGGACAAAGGGGAAAATGGGGACAACTGTACTAGCAAAATAAATAAAATATGTAGTTTTTAAAACCCAGCTCTTTCTCACTTAAACTATTACCATATAATGTTAAAATGTTAAAATAACTTGGAATTGTTTTAAAGTGTTCAAACCATCATTTAGGCAAACTTCAGGGGAAACAAGTTTCTTCTCATTTACCTCCTATAATGACACCAGGAAACTCAACCTTCTACAGTGGGATTTGGTATCAAATAAATTGTATCCAATCCCAGCTCTGCCACTTACATATGATCTATACAACCTTGGTCAAGCCACGTAATTTCTCTTAAATTTTTATGATAATCAGATTTAAGATGCCCATAATCGTATTAACTGCAGGGAGTAGTTTGAAGCTTGAATGAGGTAAAGTAAATATAGGATTGCAAAATATTTCTCAGTACATTATCTAGTTATAGTATATATAATAGGTGCTCAACAAATATCATTGCATATGTAATGTAAAAAATACCTTTAATTCAGGTACAGAGAGAAAGAAGATGGTGGGGAAATCCAAAAGAAAGTACTGGAAGGATGGGGCTTGGAGATTTCAGTGAATGGGGGTCCCTAGACTATTAATAAATACTATCTATATTAAAGCAGCTCCACAACTAATAACAACTAATATTTACTAAGCCTTTGCTGTCAGGCCAAGCGCTAAACACATTCCATAGATTATATTTAATCCTCCCAACAATCTTATTTACAAATGAAGAAGTCAGGTCTTAGAGACATTGAGTGGGTTGCTGAAGCCTCAAGCCAATTAAATGGCAGAGCTGGCATTTAATCTGTTGTTAATCTGCAAATCTGTTGTGGAAGCCATACGCTTAACTACTTCTAACCACTACCTTAGGCTGTCTCTATAAAATGTGGCTTGTTGCATCACCACCGAGGTTTCAAAACCTGGTGCTCCTGCCCTGGCCTGTGTAGCCCAGTTGGCTGGAGCATCATCCCATAAACCAAAAGGTCATGGGTTTGATTCCCAGTCAGAGCACATGCTTTGGTTGTGGGTTCCAGCCCCCAGTCTGGGATCAATGTTTATCTCTCACATTTGTGTTTCTCTCCCTTACTTTCTCCCTCTCTTCCCCTCTCTCTAAAATAATCAATAAGCATGTTCTTGGGTGAGGATAAAAAATTATTCTGGTGCTTTTTGTGCAAGCAGGTATATGGTCACTTTATTAACAAAGAGGTACACTGCAAATGGGTGCTGGAAACCTGACCTTGTCTCTTTTCAAATACATTTGGTGATTTGAGTGAGGGAAGCAAGGATGCATGCTAAATATAAAGGCTTACAACACCGCACTGCCTGCAGTTTCCTCTTACCATCTAAATAATAGGAAGGACTTTCCAAATAGCTGTGTTCCAAAGGAGCTCAAATTTCCTCATGGGCCCTGACAACCTACTTCCTGAAAAGGATATACAAAGAGAAATTTCCAACTTTCTTTTTTCTAAAATATTTGTTCTAATCACACAGGATTGAAATCTGGAAGTACTCTTATCTCTCTCCCTTGGTCCACCTCTTATTAGTCATCACACCCTGTTCTTTCTTCATAATTTTTCTCTACTTTCAGTACCCCCACGATGTCTCTAGGTGGTCCTTCTCTTCTCATCTGTCACATCTCACACTGTGGTGATAGAGGTGTCACTGAATAATGTCCCAGCTCAGGTATCTCCAATTTATTGTGTGCAGCAGCTGCCTCTCACTCTTGCCTAATCACATCAGGGATGTGTGCCTCCCTCACATCCCTGCCAGGTGAGCAGATATCCTCTTTGGGTTTATGGGTTTCTTGGGGCATTAAGGGTGGGCGTTATTGCAAGAGGCTAGGCAAAACTTCACACTCCAGGGCAGGCTACAGTGCTGCTGCAGCTGACAGTGATGGTCCTCTGCAAGGAGAGTGAGTAGCAGCAGATTAGGCCTGAGAGCTGCTATTGCTATTGATGAGTCAGCACCTTGAGACTCCTGGGCAAGAAAAACAAAGCCTCCCTGCAATTGGATTTCTGGGTCCATTTCCCTATCACCTTTTTACTCCCTCATTCTCTTCCCTACAATCTTCTTCTATCCTCATCCCAAAAAGCACTAGTCTTCCCGTTTCCTTTGATTAAATCTCAGTGGTCCATGAAAATGAAACCAAAAATTTGCTTACCTTTTCTTTGAGGGCAAGGAGGACTTAATCCTAAAAAGTTCCCTAAAAAGAAAATATTATCACTTCATTCTTTCAGAAGGAGTGGTTGTCCTTTTTTCTTTTCTTTTTTTTTTTTTCCAATGAAAGGCAGCCTTCTTGATTTCTAAGGTAGAAGAAGAAAATCCAAAAGTTAACTTTTCATGTTAAAATAGACAATAGTCATTTCCCATTACCCTGCATTTGCAGTGGCCCTTTGTCTTGTCCTGCTTTGTCTTTTCATTGCAAGCCATTCCACTTACCAGTTTCCAAAATTCTACCAACTAATAACTTTCTTATTTTGTCTTGTTAAGTATATTTTATTGATTATGTTGTTACAGTTGTCTCAATTTTTCTCTGTGCCCCTCCTACCTGATATCACACTTCCCTCCAGCAATCCTTCTCCTTTAGTACATGTCCATGGGTCGTGCATGTAAGTTCTTTGGTTTCACCCTTTCCTATACTATTATCAACATCCCTCCATCTATTTTGTTCCTACTAATTATGTTTTTTGATCCCTGTACCATTTCCTACTTTCTTCCCCTTTCCCCTCCCAGATGATAACACTCCAAATAATCCTTATATCTATGATTCTTTTCCTGTTCAGGTTGTTTGCTTAATTTGTTTTGATTTTTTTAGATTCAGTTATTGATAGTTGTGAGTTTGTTGCCATTTTAATCTTCTCTTTCTTAAATATGTCCCTTTAACATTTCATATAATAATGGCTTAGTGATGATGATCTACTTTAGCTTTGCCTTATCTGGGAATCACTATCTGCCCTTGCATTCTAAATGATAGCTTTGTTGGATAGAGTAATCTTGGTGGTAGGTCCTTGCATTTCATCACTTTGAATACCTCTTGCCAGTCCCTTCTTTCCTGCAAGAAATCAGCTGATAGTCTTAAGGGAACTCCTTTGTAAGTAACTCTCTTCTTTTCTCTTGCTGCTTTTAAATTTTTATCTTTATCTTTAACATTCAGAAGTTTAATTACAATGTGTCTTAGTGTGGTCCTCTTTGGGTCCAACTTGTTTGGAACTCTCTGTACTTCCTGGACTGGTATGTCTATTTCCTTTGCCAAGTAAGGGAAGTTTTCTTTCATTATTTTTTCATATAAGTTTTCAATTTCTTGCTCTTCCTCCTCTCCTTCTAGCATCCCTATGATTCAAATGTTGGTACATTTAAAGTAATCCCAGAGGTATCTAATTCTCTCCTCAATTTTTAAAACTTTCTTGTTTCTTTTTGTTCCAGGTAAATATTTATTTCTTCCTTTTGTTCCTAATTATTGATTTGAATCTTGGCTTCCTCCCCATCATGTTTGGTTCCCTGTATATTTTTCTTTATTTCACTTTACATAACCTTCATTTCTTCCTTTATTTTGTGGCCATACTCAATCATTTCTCTGAGCATCTTAATCACCAGTATTTTGAACTGTGCATCTCCATTTAGTTTAGTTTTTTATGGGGTTTAATTTTGTTCTTTCATATGGGTCATATTTATTTGCCTCCTCAATTTCTTAGCCTCCCTGTGTTTGTTTCTGTGTGTTGAGTAGAGCTGGTTTGACTCCCTGTCTTGGTAGTGTGGCCTAATATAGTAGGTGTCTTGTAGGATCCACTGACACAGCCTCTCCATCACCCAAGCTGGGTATGTGTCCTTCATGTGGGTTGAGTACACCCACTCTTGTAGTTGAGTGTTGGTTGCTATTGGCTGGTCAATAGAAGGGAATTACCCAGGCCAGTCAGCTGCAAAGATTGGCTGTGACTACTGACCACCAATCTCTGAACTCCATGTTGAATTAGCTGTGCAGGGACAGGCTGGTGGTGGTGATCCTTTGTGACCTGTAGCTTTCCACTGAGTGCACTGGTTCTGGGGTTTCCCAGCTGGTGCATGCCAAAGTCAGCTACCTGTTTTTTGCCTGGAGCACCCTGCCTGAACTATAAGACATTCTGAGATAGATGCTATTTGTGCTGGACTTGAAGATTCTCAGGTGAAACTAAATTGTGAATCTAAGCTGGCTGGTTGTAGTGCCAGGCCTGGAGTTCCCTGAGGCTAGATGTTGCTTGTTTGACAGGATTTGGGAAGTTGTGCAGCATGAGCCAAGACAAGCTGTCCATATGGAGAAGCAGCTTGAGTGGGTCCATAAATTGGGTGGGATGGGGTTTCTGGGGACCTCCAAGGTGGGTCAGCGTTAGCCAGGTTGATGGAGTCTCATATATGTCATCAGCTTGTCAGCTTTGTTGGCAGAGGATTTAGAGAAAAGATAATGGCCTCTGTTCACCTTGATTCCAGACACTCAATCCCCCTGTACACCACTGGTGCCTTTCAAGCTGCTGCCCCAGTGCTGAAGCTCAGAGGGAGGGAGTCTAAGTAAGTGAATCCATGCGTGGGTTCTTTAAGGTGAATGGCTTTAGGCTCCAGAAGTTTCTTCCACCAACTCAGTGCTCACTGGTTTTTACAGCCAGAAATTGTAGGGACTTATCTTCCTGGCACTGGAAGCCTAGGCTGGGGTGGGGCCTGGTTTGGGGTTGGGACTCCTTACCTCCAAGATATCCCTTCTGAATTTCTATCCACCACATTCGGGTAAAAGACCAGCCAATTCTAATCTGTGCCCCTCCTACCTGTTTCTATGAATGTGTTTTTTTTATTTCTGTAGTTGTCAGACTTCCATTCAGCTCAGTTTCTGATAGTTCTAGCTGATAGTTTATTGTTCTATATTTTAGTTGTAATTTTGATGTGGTTGTGCTAAGAGGTGAGCCATGTCTGCCTACACTGCCATCTTATGGACCCAACCCAACTAATAACTTTCAAAAACATTTTTGTTCATTTTTCCATTGAACCTTTCTGTTAAATCTTTCCATTTCTTGACTTCAGTGATAACACACTGTCCTGGAACTCCATTGGTATCTCTGGCTGCTATTTATCAGTCTTCTTTACTGACAATTCTTTATCTTATCCTTTAAACATTAAAGTCTCTTGGGATTTCATTCTGTTCCTACTCCTCCTTTAAATCTATATACTTTCTCTGGCTAACCTCATCTATTCCCATAAGTTTTTTATCTGTATTTTGATAATAACCTAAATATGTATCAACAGCCCAATTTTTCCTGAGCTGAAGACTCACCTAGCTATCTACCTGTGAGCCTCTCAACGTAGATGAATCCCATCCAAAACTGAAGTCAGTAGTTAGTACTTCTCCATTCATTCTATCTCCCACCTCCAGGAAAAAAAAAAAAAAAAGTTTCTTCAGTTGCTCTAAGCTATATCCTGGTTATAATACTTATCTCTTCTATCTTCTACAGTCCTCTAAATTCCAATCAATCACCAATCACTTTCTCCCCCTTATCTCTCCCCTGGATTATTGCTGTAGTCTCCTCATCCATGTCCCTGTCTCCCATCTAAATTGCCCATCAGTCTAATTAGTGATCTTAATAAAATAGTTATCTGATCTGTCACTCTCCTGCTTCAAGTATTAAAGTCTCCTGCCCCCCGCCCCAAACTTGCCACATAGCTCTCAGGACTCAGGTCTAAAATTTAAAGTCTTTTGTATTTGGCCCCCACCTTTCACTTTTCAGGACTACAGCTAGCCCAAAAGACACCTCTATGCAAATTATAGAAGACATTTGTTTTTTGGAGAAGATGCAGCTTCGTGCCAGGGTATAAGACTTGGTGAGGTGAGTGTCAATTAGATTCTACATCCATACCACCCCATGTTATTGTTTCAAGACCAGACCTAGGACACTTACGTAGTGTCCTAGCCGCACAATATTCTAGACACATCCTCAAATGCACCACTTCTTCCTCTGCTTTTTCATGCAGAATATCTCTGTTTATGATTATGCCACTACTGGTTCATAAACTGGTCCTATGCAAGGAGAAAAGACCAGTTCATATTGGTTGGTATCAGATTTAATAAATATATGAGGCTTATCTAGAGTAGCCCCAAGATGAGTAGAATTCCAGGAAAAGGGAACCCTAGTGCACTGTTGGTGGGAATGTAGGCTGGTGCAGCCACTACGGAAAACAGAATGGAGTTTCCTTAACAAACTAAAAATGGAACTGCCTTTTGATCCAGCATTTCCACTACTAGGACTATACCTGAAGAACCCTGAAACACCAATTTATAAGAACCTATGTACCCCTATGTTCATAGCAGCTCTATTTATAATAGCCAAATGCTAGAAACAGCCTTAGTGCCCATCAGTGGATGATTGGATCAAAAAACTTTGGTACAAGTTTTGTAAATTGGTGGGCAATTTACACCATGGAATACTACACAGCAAAGGAAGGAGGAACTCTTACCCTTTGCAACAACATGGATGAAACTGGGGAGTATTATGCTTAGTGAAATAAGCCAGTTAGTGAAAGACAAATACCATATGCTCTCACCCATTATAGAACAATAATGAACAAAATAAACAACAAGCAAAACATAACCAGATACATGAATACAGTGAATAGACCTTCAGTGAGCAGGGGGAAGGGGGTGGGGGAGGGTGGAGGAAGAGGCAAAGAAGGGGAGCAGTTTAGTCAAGAAACAAGTATGGAAGAACTATGGACATGGACAACAAGTGGGGTTGACTTTGTGAAGGAGTGGGTGGGTGGGGAAGGGGACAGAGGGGAGTAAAAAAGAGGATGGATGGAATACAACAACAATAAAATTAAATTTAAAAATAAATAAAAATTATATATATAAATATATATAATATATATAATAAAATAAAATATATATAATAAAATAAAGTATATATATAATAATATATATATAATAAAATAAAATATAGAGTCAAAAAACAATTAGTAGAATTCTGGATCAGCCTACCAGAATCTTACAAAGTTCATCTTAGAGGACTTAACAGGGCCAGTCATATATTCAGTCCAGGTGGTCTCAACAACATACTGTTCTCTTAAGGCTACATTCCTATAAACATTCCCCACAGTGGGAACAGTGGGCAGAGTATTAGTTCCAAGGAGAGGGGAAAGAGGAGGAGCCTCTCATGGCCCAGATCCAGCTCATGAGTCAACCGGTGGTCACATCCTCTTAATGATGTCCTCCTCCACCTACATTTTCTTCACCTTCAATTTATAATTTGCTTCCTCTAGGCAGTTGTCTCTATCTGTCATTGTGCTCTCACAGAACCCTGCACTTTTACCATATCACAGGGATTGAGAAGTACACATTGGTAGCTACAAAATGGTACAGCATAGGAAATATAGTTAATGATATTCTAATAACTATGTAGGTGCCAGATGGGTACCGGACATATTCAGGGGAATGTTTTGTAAAGTATACACTTGTCTAACCTCTATACCATTCACCTGACACTAATACAAAATAATCTTGAATATAAACTGTGATTGAAAAAAAATTTTTAAGAAATTTGATGAGCTAAAAAATAGCTTGTGTCTTATTCTTACTAATTTATAAATTAGAGGGCAAAGACCATGTCTGTCTTATTTACCCTTTTAATCCCTTAGTTTTAAGGAGCTTCCTGGCACCTAGTGGATGGTCAATGTGAGATGGTTTAAATTATTCCAAAGATCACTCTCAACCATAATTTTAATTTACTCTAACTTTAGTTTTTTTCATGGTGGCATTTTTTTCAATTACACCTGACATACAATATTATTTTATACTTGCTTCAGGAGTATAGTATAGTGGTGAGAAAATTACATAAGTTATGAAGTGATCCCCTGATAATTCTAGTGCCTACCTGGCACCATACATAACAAACACAATTTTGTTGACTATATTCCCTAAGCTGTACTTTACATCCCTGTGACTATTTTGTAACTGACAATTTGTACTTCTTAATCCCTTCATTTTTTCACCCGACCCCCACCCCTCTCCCATCTAGCAGCACTCAATTTGTTCTATGAATCTGTTTCTTTTTTGTTTGTTCATATATTTTGTTCTTTAAATTCCACATATAAGTGAAATTATGTGGTGTTTGCCTTTCCCTGATGTATTTCATTTAATATAATACCCTCTAGGTCCATCCATGTTGTCACAAATGGTAAGATATTATTATTATTATTATGGCTAAGTAATATTCCATTGTACAGGGGAAGTGTGATACATTGGCAATAACTTTGCATCTCCTTATTTCACGTGCTTCTTATTAATTTGGAAAACTATGTTTCTAAGGTTATAATTTAACATCATTATTTCAGATATAAAGTATTAAATTCTGAGAGCAACCATCAAGTTGAAGGAATATGATGTTAGAGCAACCATAATTTCTGGACTGTGTGCAGGGAGAACTGCTAAGGAAATTGTAAACTTCAATAACATCCCTTTACTTACACTTTACAACATGAAGAAGGTGTATGATGCTGATCCTGATGTTGCCACATCAACAAGGAAAACACCTAAGGTACACAGGGATCACACAAGTCCAGATATTGTACATAGAATCCAGGAGATCATCAATGACAATCCAGGAAATTCAATGCACTCCATAGCAAGAGAACTGCAGATGTTGGAGGCAATGGTTCCCAAGATTATTACTGAAGATATCAGATACAGATCATATATTCTTAGAAGAGGCCAGTTTAGGACACAGCAGACAAAGGAAAGGCACCTTGAAAGAGCAAGGAAACTGCTAACAAAATTGAAAAATCTCAAAGGAAAAAACCTTCTGATTTTCTCCTCCAATGCAAAGAATTCTCAGCAGGACCAAATAAACAGAAGAAACAACAGGGGGCTCTGTGAGAATCTTAATTATGAAATTATCATGAAAATGAAATTTCCTGCTACAGTGGTGGTGTTAGGTGTTGTCAGCAATAAAGGAGATATTATGACCCTGCATTTGTTTCCATGAGGCTTAAAGGTGACTGCTGATGTTTACCTTGACATTTTGAGAGAAGTAGTTATACTGTGGATGAAGCAAGTCACAAATGGACATCATTTTATCTTCCAACAAGATGGTGCACCAGCACAGAATGCCAAAAAGGGGCAAGAATTTCTCACTGGCAATTGTCCCAAATTCTGGTCAAAGGAAACCTAGCCAATGAGTTCACCAGATGCAAATCCTTGAGACTATTACATATGCAGCATTTGAGAGAAGTTAATAAACAGCCTCATTCCAACAAAGAGGCTGTTAAAGCTGAGATTGAAAACATGATGATGTCCATGGATAAAAGAAAAGTGAATTAAAGTGTGCTCAAGATTCCCAAGTTGAATCGAGTCTCTTATTGCAGCAAATGGAGACTTTTTTTAATGGTTAAAATATAATGACTATGCTTATATATTTTCATATAAGAATAAATTTATTTCAAAATATAACACTTTTGTGGTATGTTGTTTATTTTACTAAAATGTTGCCACTTTATGTCATACCTTATATCTATGTACCAGATCTTCTTTATCCAGTCATCTATTGTTGGGCATTTGGGTTGCTTCCATATTTCAGCTATTATAATAATGCTGCAAGGAACATAGGGACACATATATACTTTTCAATTAGTGTTTTGGATTACTTCAGATATATTCCCAGAAGTGGACTTGCTGGTTCACGAGGTAGTTCAATTTTTAATTTCTCCAAGAACCTCCACACTACACCAATATCTACATTCCCACAACAGTGTACAAGGGTTCCCTTTTCTCAACATCACAGCCAACACTTGTTTGTTGATTTATTGATGATAGCCATTCTGGCAGGTGTATATGATATCTCATTGAGGTTTTAATTTGCATTTCTCTGATAATTAGTGACATGGAGCATCTCTTCATATGTCTGTTGGCCATCTGTATGTCCTCTTTGAAGAAGTGTCTATTTAGGTCCTATGCCCAGTTGCTAATACTTTTCTGAGAATTTTTGCATCTATGTTCACCAGGAATATTGGCCTATGATTTTTTTTTTTTTTTTTTTTGTAATGCTTTAGTTACAATGGCCTTATTTAAAAAAGAGCATGGGAGTCTTCCCTCTTCTTGAAATTTTTGGGATAGTTTAAGGATAGGTGTTAGTTTTTTGAATGTCTGGTAAAGTTCCCCAGTGAACTCATCCTGTCCAGGAATTTTGTTTGTTGAGAGTTGTCCAATTTGCTGGCTTATTTTCATTCATAGAATTTTCTTGTAAGCCTTTGTATTTCTGTAGCATCAGCTGTTGCTTCTCCTCTTTCATTTCTAATTTTTAAAATTTTTATTCTCTCTCTCTCTCTCTCTCTCTCTCTCTCTCTCTCTTTATGAGTCTGATGTAAGGTTTATAATTCCATTTATCTTTTCAAAGAACCAGCTCTTGGTTTCATTGATCTTTTTTATATTTCAGACCTATTTTTTAAATTTCTGCTCTAATTTTTATTATTTTCTTCTAATCACTTTGGGCTTTGTTGGTTTTTCTTTTTCTAGTTCTTTAGGGTGTAAAGTTATATATTGTTTATCTGAGAGTTCTCTTGCTTCTTGAAGTAGGCCTGTGTTGCTATGTTACCCTCTTAGGACTGTTTTTGCTATGTCCTGTACATGGTGGTTGTTGTGTTTCCATTTTCATTTGTTTCACTTGTTGTCCATGTCCATTGTTTGATTTCTTCCTTCATCTCATTGTTAACCCATTCATTATTTAGTGACATGTTATTTAGCCACCACGTGTTAGTGTGTGTTTTCAGGGTTTTGGTTTTTTTTAAGAATTGATTTCTACTTTCATGCCATTGTGGTTGGAGAAAATGCCTATTATGATTTTAATTTTGCTAAATTTATTGAGACTTATTTTATGGCCTAACATGTGGTCTATCTGGGAAAAGTTCATATGCACTTGAAAAAAGTATGTATTCTATGTTGCTTTGGAGTAAAATGCTGTAAAATGTCAATTAAATCCATCTATCTAATGTGTCATTTAAGCCTGCTGTTTCCTTGTTGATTTCCTATCTGGAGGGTCAATCCAATGATGTCAATAGGGGTTAAAATCCATTACTATGACTGTATTACTGTCACTCTCTCTCTCTCCTTATGTCCATCAATATTGCTTTTATAGATTTAGGATCTCCTGTGTTGGGTGCATATATATTTATACTAGGGTTATATCTTCTTGTTGGATTTAACCCTTTATTATTATGCAATCCCCTTCTTTGTCTTTTATTATATATAGCCTTTGTTTTAAATTCTATTTTGTCTAGTATAAAGATTTCTACCCTGGAAATTTTTTCGGTTGTTTCTATATGCATACAATAGCCTTTTCCACTTCTTTACTTTTAATCTGTGTGTGTCTTTTAATCTAAAGTAGATCTCTTATAGCCAACATATATATTGGTCTTATTTTCTTATCCATTCACCTATGACTTTTGATTGGAGCATTTAAGTCATTTACATTTAAAATAATTATTAATAAGTATACAGTTATTGCTATCTTATTGTTTATATTTATATTATTTTTTCCCCTTCTTTTTCTTAAAGAAGTCCCTTTAACATTTCTTATAATACTGGCTTGGTTGTGATTAATTCCTTTAGCTTTTTGTTGTCTGGGGAGCTCTTTATTTCTCCTTCATTTTTAAATGATAGCCTTGCCGTGTAGAGTAGTCTTGGTTGTAGGGCCTTGATTTTCTTCCCTTTTGATACTTTGTGCCAATTGCTTCTGGCCTGAAATATCTTTATTTATAAATCAGCTGACAATCTTATGGGAGTTCCCTGATAGGTAACTGTCTTTCTTTTACTGTTTTTAAGATTCCTTCTCGGCCCTGGCTGGTGGCGCAGTGGATAAGGTGCTGGCCTGCAAACCCAAAGGTCGCTGATTCAATTCCCAGCCAGGGCACATAACCAGGTTGCAAGCCAGGTCTCCAGCCAGGTCTGTAGCTAAAGGCAGGTGAAAGGCATCCACACATTGATGTCTCTTTCCCTCTCTGCCTCTCCCCCTTCCCCTCTCTCTAAAAATAATAAATAAAATCTTTTTTAAATGCATTAAAAGAAAAGAAACTTTTGTCATTCAATTATGATGTATCTTGGTTTGGCTCTTTGGGTTCATCTTATTTGGACTATCTGTATATTTGAACTTGTATATTTATTTCCTTCACCAGGTTATAGAAATTTTCAATTATCATTTTTTCAACTAGTTCTCAACACTTGCTCTCTTCTCCTCCAGTATCTCTCTGCTAATGTTGTTACACTTGATGTTGTCCCAGAGGTCCTTTAAACTACCCTTTGGGGGGTGGGCTATTCTGAATGGGTGTTGTTTGCTAACATGTCTTCCAACTTGCTGATTCAGATTTGTGTTTTACCTAATCTGCTGTTTTATCCTTATTGTGTATTCTTTATTTAAGTTATGTTATTCTTCACTTCTCATTGTTATTGTTGTTGTTGTTTATACTATCTTTTTGTTGAAATTTTTACTAAGTCTCTTGAGCATACATATAATCAAATTTTTAAACTTTTTCCCTCCATCTTATTTTGTTATTTTTCTGGAAATACAGCTTATCTGTTCATTTGGGGCATGGTTTTTTTTCTCCCCATTTAGGCTGCCTCCCTGTGCTTGTTTCTAGATATTAGGTAAATGTGCTATATCTCCCAGGCTTGGTATGATAGCTTCATGTCATAGATATCTTGGTAGGCCCAATTGTTCAGTCTCCTTTTTACCCTGAGCTGGGCACTCCAGGGATGTTCTTGTGTGAGTTGTGTGTTGCAACTTGTATGCTGTTGGCATGTCCAAGGATGGTATTGACCCTCACACTAACTGGGTCTGAAGATTGGCCACCACCACAGTGTACAAGCTGCTGTGTAGAGGCTGACCCATGAAGCAGGCTTCACCCCAGCAGGGTCTGGTGACTTCTGAGACTACTCTTTAAATATGTTGCTTGGAAAGTTAATTTGGTGGTCCTTGTTGTTCTGCGAAGCTAATTCATGGATATATTTGTTTTGGGTCTTCCTTAGGTGGGGTTGGTGCAGTTCATTGCTACATGACACCTGTTTTCAGCCTGACTACCTGTTAGTAGCTACAAAGTGATTCACATTTGGTAGTCTTTTGTGCTAGTGCTAAATGCATATAAAAAAGGCCACGCTATGAACCAAGGCTGGTTGCCACCAGTACCAGGCCAGGGAGCAGGTTGCCAAAAGGCCCAAGGCACCCTGAGGTCTGCCACCACCTGCTGGTTGCCCATTAGGGCAGCCACCAAAAGAGCCTCTGGAAGTATCCAAGTTGCCTGAGGCAGTCTCAGAGAGTTGCAAGGGTACAACAAGTTGTCTTCATCAGATTAATGAAAATTCAGAGTTGGCACGAGTCCTGAACCTGGGTCCATTCAGTAAAAGTCTCAAGCCAGTGACCAGCCACCTAGGGCCTACAAATCTTTGTAGTAGGGTGAGGTCTTAGGGAATAGAGCTAGTGGAATGCACCAAGCATATGTAGATCAGGCTTGGTAGTGTCAAGGGAAGGCTCAACACAGGGACAATGGTATCCACTCTCCAGCCCTCACTCTGGAGTTACACAACTCAGTTTCTCCCTGTGTGTCTCTGGCACATACACACACACATACACACACACCCTGCCAGCTTGACCAGGATATCTTGAGAGTCTTTTTAAGAAAGACTATAATGTGGGGTTGGGCAGGTTGCCATGGAAGACCCTTGAGCCATGTACAAGTTGGGTGAGCTGGCATCTCCGGGAGTCATCAGAGTGGAACTAGTAGGATTCAGCAGGCAATTGCAGGTTCAGAGTTGCTCCAATGTGGAAAGGACTCAACACAGAAAAGATGGCACCCATCAGTCACATGGGAAAAGGGCTCATGATGGGGACAATGGCTGGTGTCTCAGGAACCCTCTCCCTGAAGCAACGAGACTCAGTTTTTGTCTCTGGCATACCTCCCAAGCTTAACCAGAATTCCTTGAGAGTCTTTTTTTTTTTTTTTAAGAAAGACAACAATGTGGGCTCAGTCTAATTGCTCCCCCAAAAGCCTCAGGTGTTGTACAAGTTTGGTTGGGTAGAGTCTCAGGGAGTCATCAGGGCAGCTTGGGGAGTTTCCCAGGATAACAAAGATTATTCAGATTTGGCCATTATGGGTATTGGGCTCAACATAGGAAAAATGGTGCCTCCTGGCCACGCTGGAGGAGGAATCAACATAGGAACAGTGGCTGGCATCCTTCCAGGCCTCTCCCTGAAGCCATACAACTTAATTACTCCCTGTATGCATCTGATGCCTCCCAAACTGCTTGGGCTGTTGTCTAAGGTGAGTGCCTGCGAACAAGTTTGTGCACTGTCCCTTTAATTGGATGCCAGGATTTCCAGCAGCCTTCTGTCACAAATCATTCTCATATTATTAATAAGGACTGGCTGTTTTCCTCACTGACCTTGTATACACAGCAATATGCCTCCCTGTGCCCATTGTCTCTGCAAATAATAAAGACATTGAAATAAAAGACCCCTAGAATCTACTTTTAAGACTCCGTAGAGTGAAACTCTGGTACTCTTTTGAAAAGAGGAAACCTTTAGCTGGTCACAGTTCTTTAAAACCTGATTCTAAGCTTCCTTTCTGGCTCAGTCTTTCTGACTCCTCTGAACTAGTTCACAGGATTTGCTAACTCTAGTTCACAGGATTTGCACACCTATTCCCAGTCTTGGAATATTGTCCTGTCTCCTATTTATCTGAAGTATGCACTGTTGGGAAAGAGTCATCTGTAGGCCCTGAGAGTCTGTGCACATTATTTCTGAGCATCCCAAACTTCAAGGACAATACAATCTACCACATGCATGGCATCCATCTGGGCTTATCACCTTTCCCTGTGGGACTTGGAGGCAGAGGAAGAGGATAATTCTTTCCTGTGCTTGAGATGTAAACTGTCTTGCTTTCATCTGTTGTCTCATCATCTGTGAAGTGGTGGCACCTCTGGTGTGGTGAAAGCTGTACTCCTTACTATCTCAATGGGGTTAGAGTTCTTCTTTGACATGTACATTCATAAAGACCAGAGAAAATTGCTCTTCACCACAACTGACAAAAGATCCAAGGACTTCTCATGATCCTCTAAGCATCTATGCATTACAGCAAAAAAGAAGTGCCATACAAGGAAGTAGGAAAGTGGAGGAGATTACCATGGCTCCAGTTCCAATTCAAAGCTTTGAAAATGTAGTGTGTTTGTTAAAACCATATCGCATGGTTGATTAGGTGTGGAGAAAATGATTCCAGCAAACAAAATTCACAACTGACTGAAGTACAAACAGGACACAATCTGTTCATTTTTAGTGAGAAATATAACTGTTATGTTTATCTGAAATGTGTTTGTTGCTATGACAAAACATTCTGTTGCCACAGGCATATCTATTTGAGAAACCAAATTACAGTCCTACAATGGAGGAATCAGAGGCAAGGGAGTGGGTCAGGAGAAGCCAATGTTTATGGGTGAATCAGAGTAGAAGGGTTTATGGCTCCTTCTCACATTATAGATTCACCCACCACAGAAGAGGACAAATCCAGTTTTGGTGTAAGGAAATCTTCCCTGAAGAATACTTTTCTTTATGCGCCATTGCTGCCCATTGATCTACTTTCTCGTGGCACTTCCTTTTTATACAGCTTTAGATATTAGACCTTAAACTTGAATGTGGTGGACGGACCATTGATATTTGTTGGTTTGAAACATTGGGAGCTTCCCCAGGTGAAATCTAAAACTGACATCTTTTCAAACATGAAAGGTAAGAAGACTGAAGAAAAAGGTGCACCATTACCGAACCTGAAACCAACTTTAGCCTGCATCTTCCACACCCATCCTTGAGGCCTCTGCTGGAATAGGAGGGGCATCAGGGCTGGTAGGAACAGGTGAGGAGGATCTGAACTATTTTTCAAGTTTTAAGTCTCTACAAGTTTACCAGCACAGTACTGAATTGCTGGTTTATCTTTCCAGGTGAAATCCCAACATCAACAAGATCAAACCATATTTGCTTCCAGTTACTTTTACTGGACCCTTCAAAGCTGATTGGGATAGACTTTTGGCTTTTGAGTTCCATCTCTGTTTCAGATCTTTATCATAGCTTGTACCTATTCTTGGGATTTGTCAATTTTCCCAGGATCAGCAACAGATTGACCAGTGTTATAAACATCTTGTCCCATGACTGGGCTTAACATGATATCAGTATCCTGGACCAGGTTGTGGGTTGGACTAGAATCTCTTGGATTTTATTCCTGTAGCAATAGAGACATAGTGTAGATTGCCTGGCTAATTCTCCATTCCCTAAAACTTTGTTGTAGTTTCTCCATATATAGACAGGGTCCCAGATGCCCAGGGAGATGCCCCTCATTTGGGCCAAGACTCCCTGCAGTCTAGAATAATCCAATCTATAAGGGAGTGAGTACCTTGAATTCCCCAAAGCTGTAAAGCTTTTGCCAGAGGTTAGGATATTGTTTGTTTTCTTTGCTTTCTGCTAGGTAGGAGAAATGCCATTGCCCTTGTAGCCCATAGCCATACTATCCATGCCTGGATACTTTCCCTGGCTTATGTTGGAATTTGGCAATTATGTCAATAAGCTCAGCAGGAGTATATTCTCTCATGAACATTTCCTGAATTGGTGGCTAGGATTGTTGCTTCTGTGCTTTTGAGGGTTTTTGGGTTTTTTGTTGTTTGTTTTTTGTATTAAGTATCTAAATGGACTACAAGGGTCATTTAGTCTCTTTTATTGTCAATTGCCTTCCATCTTCTTTGTTCTCTTCACTTTCCCAGAGATTCCTTCTCTTTTGTCCCAATCAGGTTCTGTCTCTAGCACTCAGACCTTAATCCAATTTGTGTCTTCCCAGCTTTGCAAATTGGCACACTAAGGTCTCCAACTTATTATCCTGCTCTTCCACCTGTATGCCTGATCTGCAGCTACCAGAGTAATGGGTAATCACACATGCTTCTCTAACCTCAGCTCTTCTTTCAACTTTCTAACTCGAGCTTTGGCCCCTAGTTGGGCATCAGGGACCAGCTGATGTGTCCAGAGTAGAGGCCAGCTTACTACAGCAGCCATCACTTTTTTTTTGCTACAGTTTTCTAAGTTTCTGTTGAGTCCTCAACTGGGTTCCCTCACAGTTTAGTTCAAATGGTCTCAACAGCACATTACTCTCTCAAGGGTGTATCCTTGAAAATGACCCTAGCTGTGGGAATGGTGGGCGAAGTTTACATTCCAAACATGCAGGGGAGAGGATAAGGGACCGCTGATGGCCCAGGTCCAATCAAATGGCACTCACGTCCTCTTGATGACCTCCTCCAACATTTTAGACTTAACGCCTCTTCTACCTCTATTAATCTACCCCTATCTAAAATCTAATCCTCACCAGAGCCATAAAAAGAGAGGGAGGATGTAGGGGGATACCTGAGGGCCACCTTCTAATGTACCATAATTTTTTTAATTAAAATGATTTTTAAGGATTGTGCCAATTCTTAAGCCTCTAAAAAGTCAAGGTTGTGGCACATTCCCCTCAAATCCCTTTACCAAAACTGTACTCCCATCCTTAACTGCTATAATGTTGAAACTCCTCCTTTAGCTGTTGGAACCTATAGCCCAAGGATTTAACATCCCCCTACCACATGATCTATGAAGTTAGCCTAAAATCAATGGCAGACTTAAGTTAGATGCAAAAGCCAGCTATGCCTCAAAAGGGACAAATTCTTCAATGAGATTTATGTTCCACAGTCCCTGTCTCCCACTCCTGGTTCCAACCAAAGCTAGACTTGTTCCTTAATTATTTTCATTCATTTCTTCTCCTTTGCTCTCCCTCTAACAATCCTGTCTTGAAGAGTTCTCCCTCAATAAATTCCACACCTGAATCTCTGCCTCTAGGATGCCCAGTCTAGGATAACTCAAAACTCTTTCCCCCTCCACTGCTCTTGCCAGCCCCCAGCATTCCCAGCGGCCTTGTTACCCACCCTAGATAAGGCCACTGCTAGTCCTGTAGAATCAAGCCAGAGACCTAAGATCCAGCATAAGGAGCCTACTAATCAGGGTCCCCCCGTGCAGGGTGCAGTGTATGGGTTCATTGAAGAGAATGCTTCCTGGTGTTTGCCCCCAGATACTAGAATTACAGGTTATAGCCTTGACTCTCAAACTCTGGAAGTGCTTTCTGTGTCCTGTGCCATAATTTTTCATTAATAACTAACTTACCACTTTGTATTTAATGCTAATAGTCCTTTTTTCTACTTTAGGAGATTGTTTTAATGGAAAGGAATAGGGCATGAGGAAAGGGCTAAAGGTATGAGGTCTGTCCCAAAAGTATCGAGCCAATGTCAATGTAATGAAAGCAGTTTGCATGGCCAGTGCTTTTGGGACATACCTCATAGGTGAGCCTTCAGGGAATAAGAAGTTCATGCCTGAAACACCTAAGAAAAGCCAATAGGAAGACTTATAGTCTGTTATCTTGGGAGCCCAGGCTGAGTAAGGAGGAGTCAGAAGATAAGTGACACTAAAAAGAATCCAGAGGTTGGCCATAGGTCTCCAGTCAGGACAGGTCTCCCCACAAAAGCATAGTCACTCAGAGTTCAGAAAAATAAAATCCCAACTTTCTGCTAACTCCACTAGCCCCCAATCATGCCCTCCTCAAAACAGAACTTGGGAACTATAAAAGAGGGGGAAAATGTGCAGGACCCACCAACCCTGGAAATGTTATAACTCCAGCAGCAAGCACCATAAAAGCAGTCCACATACACGTGGCTCCCATCTCAGCACCTGGGCCATGGGCATGTTCCCACACCTGAGAAAATCTTTCTGAGGCCTGGGACCAGTTCTTACTCACATCTGTATCCTTCATTTACAGAGGAGTCCTTACTCCAAGTAGGTCCACCCTCTCTAGCACCACCGCACCCCTTGTTCCACCTTTCTATTCACTGACTCGTCTTCCTCACAGTACACACCACAACTTGAAAATAAATGTTCCTCCCTTTATCTTTTAACTATATATCTTCCTCCCTAGTTTGAGAGTTCTATATAGACAGTAACTATATAATTACATGTATTCACCATGTTTACACAATATCATGGAGAGTACCAGGCAAAAATAGTCTACAAACCCTTGCAGAATGAATAACTGAATGTTGATTAGCTGATGCCATGGTGGAAAGTGTCAGAGTTAACTTTTGTCAGCCCTTTAATTCAGGATAGGAAATTATCTTCAAAAGCCAAGTATGAGCTTGGCACTGGGAACAAATAAGGATTAGAGTATTTTGTGTTTCCTGATGTCTAAAGAATAATTGGGTGATGGAGGTAGTTAAAAGGACTGAGCAGAATTTGATGATTAGAAATGCAATAGAAGGAACTTGACAGAAGTAGCTTTTGTAGTAATTCTCTTTCATTTAATTTTCATCTCAGAATGCTGAAGAGTTTCCCATATGTATCATGTTTTCAGTTCTTAGTTTTTAAATATGTAATTTATGCAGCTTCAAAAGAATAACTGGCAACATATGAATATGCATGTGCATATTTATGATTACATCCATCAGCACAATATGATCTTTCCTCCTAGGCTTACCAAGTATACCTTTGCACCTTAGACTAATG